>JAWIZW010000263.1:0-24442 GCA_034703905.1 Chenopodium berlandieri | reverse complement strand
AGTCAAATAAAAGTCAAATGCATTCTACAAAGCAAATTGAATCAAATGAAAGTCAAACACATTCAAACAAAACTATTGGAATCGAATGAAAGTCAAACACATTCAAACAAAGTTATTTGAATCAAATGAAAGTGAAATGCATTTCACAAAGCTAATTGAATCAAATGAAAGTCAAACACATTCAAATAAACACTATTTGAATCAATTGAAAGTCAAAACACATTCAAATAAAGTTATTTAAATCAAATGAAAGTGAAATGCATTCTACAAATCTAATTGAATCAAATGAAAGTCCAACACATTCAAACAAAGCTATTTGAATCAAATGAGAGTCAAATATATTTAAACAAAGCTATTTGAATCAAATGAAAGTCCAACACATTCAAATAAAGCTATTTGAATCAAATGAGAGTCAAATATATTTAAACAAAGCTATTTGAATCAAATGAAAGTCAAATACATTCTACAAAGCTAATTGAATCAAATGAATGTCAAACACATTCAAATAAAGCTATTTAAATCAAATAAAAGTCAAATACATTCTACAAAGCTAATTGAATCAAAAGAAAGTCAAACGCATTCAAACAAAGCTATTTGAATCAAATAACAGTCAAATACATTCTACAATGCTAATTGAAACAAATGAAAGTCAAACACATTCAAACAAAGCTATTTGAATCAAATGAGAGTCAAATACATTCACACAAAGCTAATTAAATCTAATAAAAGTCAAATACATTCTACAAAGCTAATTGAATCAAATGAAAGTCAAACATATTCAAACAAAGCTATTTGGATCAAATGAGAGTCAAATACATTCAAACAAAGCTATTTGAATAAAATGAAAGTCAAATACATTTTACAAAGCTATTTGAATCAAATGAAAGTCAAACAAATTCAAACAAAGGTATTTAAATCAAATGAAAGTGAAATGCATTCTACAAAGCTAATTGAATCAAATGAAAGTCAAACACATTCATACAAAGTTATTTAAATCAAATGAAAGTGAAATGCATTCTACAAAGCTAATTGAATCAAATGAAAGTCCAACACATTCAAATAAAGCTATTTGAATCAAATGAGAGTCAAATATATTTAAACAAAGCTATTTGAATCAAATGAAAGTCAAATACATTCTACAAAGCTAATTGAATCAAATGAATGTCAAACACATTCAAACAAAGCTATTTGAATCAAATGAAAGTCAAATACATTCTACAAAGCTAATTGAATCAAAAGAAAGTCAAACGCATTCAAACAAAGCTATTTGAATCAAATAACATTCAAATACATTCTACAAAGCTAATTGAATAAAATGAAAGTCAAACACATTCAAACAAAGCTATTTGAATCAAATGAGAGTCAAATACATTCACACAACGCTAATTAAATCAAATGAAAGTGAAATGCATTTTACAAAGCTAATTGAATCAAATGAAAGTCAAACACATTCAAACAAAGCTTTTTGAATCAAATGAGAGTCAAATATATTCAAACAAAGCTATTTGAATCAAATAACAGTCAAATACATTCTACAAAGCTAATTGAATCAAATGAAAGTCAAACAAAGTCAAACAAAGTTATTTAAATCAAATGAAAATGAAATGCATTCTACAAAGCTAATTGAATCAAATGAAAGTCAAACACTTTCAAATAAAGCTATTTGAATCAAATGAAAATCAAACACATTAAAACAAAGTTATTTAAATCAAATGAAAGTGAAATGCATTCTACAAAGCTAATTGAATCAAATGAAAGTCAAACACATTCAAACAAAGCTATTTGAACCAAATGAAAGTCAAACACATTCAAACAAAGTTATTTAAATCAAATGAAAGTGAAATACATTCTACAAAGCTAATTGAAGCAAATGAAAGTCAAACACATTCATACAAAGTTATTTAAATCAAATGAAAGTGAAATGCATTCTATAAAGCTAATTGAATCAAATGAAAGTCCAACACATTCAAATAAAGCTATTTAAATCAAATGAGATTCAAATATATTTAAACAAAGCTATTTGAATCAAATGAAAGTTAAATACATTCTACAAAGCTAATTGAATCAAATGAATGTCAAACACATTCAAACAAAGGTATTTGAATCAAATAAAAGTCAAATACATTCTACAAAGCTAATTGAATCAAAAGAAAGTCAAACGCATTCAAACAAAGCTATTTGAATCAAATGAAATTGAAGTACATTCTACAAAGCTAATTGAATCAAATGAATGTCAAACACATTCAAACAAAGCTATTTGAATCAAATGAAAGTCAAATACATTCTACAAAGCTAATTTAGTCAAAAGAAAGTCAAACGCATTCAAACAAAGCTATTTGAATCAAAGAACAGTAAAATACATTCTACAAAGCTAATTGAATCAAATGAATGTCAAACACATTAAAACAAAGCTATTTAAATCAAATGAGAGTCAAATACATTCACACAAAGCTAATTAAGTCAAATAAAAGTCAAATGCATTCTACAAAGCGAATTGAATCAAATGAAAGTCAAAAACATTTAAACAAATCTATTTGAATCAAATGAGAGTCAAATGCATTCAAACAAAGCTATTTGAATCAAATGAAAGTCAAATACATTCTACAAAGCAAATTGAATCAAAAGAAAGTCAAACGCATTCAAACAAAGCTATTTGAATCAAATAGCAGTCAAATACATTCTACAAAGCTAATTGAATCAAATGAAAGTCAAACACATTAAAACAAAGCTATTTAAATCAAATGAGAGTCAAATACATTCACACAAAACTAATTAAGTCAAATAAAAGTCAAATGCATTCTACAAAGCAAATTGAATCAAATGAAAGTCAAACACATTCAAACAAAACTATTGGAATCGAATGAAAGTCAAACACATTCAAACAAAGTTATTTGAATCAAATGAAAGTGAAATGCATTTCACAAAGCTAATTGAATCAAATGAAAGTCAAACACATTCAAACAAAGCTTTTTGAATCAAATGAGAGTCAAATATATTCAAACAAAGCTATTTGAATCAAATAACAGTCAAATACATTCTACAAAGCTAATTGAATCAAATGAAAGTTAAACAAATTCAAACAAAGTTATTTAAATCAAATGAAAGTGAAATGCATTCTACAAAGCTAATTGAATCAAATGAAAGTCAAACACATTCAAATAAAGCTATTTGAATCAATTGAAAGTCAAACACATTCAAATAAAGTTATTTAAATCAAATGAAAGTGAAATGCATTCTACAATGCTAATTGAGTCAAATGAAACTCAAACACATTCAAACAAAGCTATTTGAACCAAATGAAAGTCAAACACATTCAAACAAAGTTATTTAAATCAAATGAAAGTGAAATGCATTCTACAAAGCTAATTGAAGCAAATGAAAGTCAAACACATTCATACAAAGTTATTTAAATCAAATGAAAGTGAAATGCATTCTACAAAGCTAATTGAATCAAATGAAAGTCCAACACATTCAAATAAAGCTATTTGAATCAAATGAGAGTCAAATATATTTAAACAAAGCTATTTGAATCAAATGAAAGTCAAATACATTCTACAGAGCTAATTGAATCAAATGAATGTCAAACACATTCAAACAAAAGTATTTAAATCAAATGAAAGTCAAATACATTCACACAAAGCTAATTAAATCAAATAAAAGTCAAATACATTCTAAAAAGCAAATTGAATCAAATGAAAGTCAAACAGATTCAAACAAAACTATTGGAATCGAATGAAAGTTAAACACATTCAAACAAAGTTATTTGAATCAAATGAAAGTGAAATGCATTTCACAAAGCTAATTGAATCAAATGAAAGTCAAACACATTCAAACAAAGCTTTTTGAATCAAATGAGAGTCAAATATATTCAAACAAAGCTATTTGAATCAAATAACAGTCAAATACATTCTACAAAGCTAATTGAATCAAATGAAAGTCAAACACATTCAAACAAAGTTATTTAAATCAAATGAAAGTGAAATGCATTTTACAAAGCTAATTGAATCAAATGAAAGTCAAACACATTCAAACAAAGCTATTTGAACCAAATGAAAGTCAAACACATTCAAACAAAGTTATTTAAATCAAATGAAAGTGAAATGCATTCTACAAAGCTAATTGAAGCAAATGAAAGTCAAACACATTCATACAAAGTTATTTAAATCAAATGAAAGTGAAATGCATTCTACAAAGCTAATTGAATCAAATGAAAGTCCAACACATTCAAATAAAGCTATTTGAATCAAATGAGAGTCAAATATATTTAAACATAGCTATTTGAATCAAATGAAAGTCAAATACATTCTACAAAGCTAATTGAATCAAATGAATGTCAAACACATTCAAATAAAGCTATTTAAATCAAATAAAAGTCAAATACATTCTACAAAGCTAATTGAATCAAAAGAAAGTCAAACGCATTCAAACAAAGCTATTTGAATCAAGTAACAGTCAAATACATTCTACAAAGCTAATTGAAACAAATGAAAGTCAAACACATTCAAACAAAGCTATTTGAATCAAATGAGAGTCAAATACATTCACACAAAGCTAATTAAATCTAATAAAAGTCAAATACATTCTACAAAGCCAATTGAATCAAATGAAAGTCAAACATATTCAAACAAAGCTGTTTGGATCAAATGAGAGTCAAATACATTCAAACAAAGCTATTTGAATAAAATGAAAGACAAATACATTTTACAAAGCTATTTGAATCAAATGAAAGTCAAACAAATACAAACAAAGGTATTTAAATCAAATGAAAGTGAAATGCGTTCTACAAAGCTAATTGAATCAAATGAAAGTCAAACACATTCATACAAAGTTATTTAAATCAAATGAAAGTGAAATGCATTCTACAAAGCTAATTGAATCAAATGAAAGTCCAACACATTCAAAGAAAGCTATTTGAATCAAATGAGAGTCAAATATATTTAAACAAAGCTATTTGAATCAAATGAAAGTCAAATACATTCTACAAAGCTAATTGAATCAAATGAATGTCAAACACATTCAAACAAAGCTATTTGAATCAAATGAAAGTCAAATACATTCTACAAAGCTAATTGAATCAAAAGAAAGTCAAACGCATTCAAACAAAGCTATTTGAATCAAATAACATTCAAATACATTCTACAAAGCTAATTGAATAAAATGAAAGTCAAACACATTCAAACAAAGCTATTTGAATCAAATGAGAGTCAAATACATTCACACAAAGCTAATTAAATCAAATAAAAGTCAAATACATTCTACAAAGCTAATTAAATCAAATGAAAGTCAAACACATTCAAACAAAGCTATTTGAATCAAATGAAAGTCAAACACATTCAAACAAAGTTGTTTAAATCAAATGAAAGTGAAATGCATTCTACAAAGCTAATTGAATCAAACGAAAGTCAAACACATTCAAACAAAGCTATTTGAACCAAATGAAAGTCAAACACATTCAAACAAAGTTATTTAAATCAAATGAAAGTGAAATGCATTCTACAAAGCTAATTGAAGCAAATGAAAGTCAAACACATTCATAAAAAGTTATTTAAATCAAATGAAAGTGAAATGCATTCTACAAAGCTAATTGAATCAAATGAAAGTCCAACACATTCAAATAAAGCTATTTAAATCAAATGAGAGTCAAATATATTTAAACAAAGCTATTTGAATCAAATGAAAGTCAAATACATTCTACAAAGCTAATTGAATCAAATGAATGTCAAACACATTCAAACAAAGGTATTTGAATCAAATAAAAGTCAAATACATTCTACAAAGCTAATTGAATCAAAAGAAAGTCAAACGCATTCAAACAAAGCTATTTGAATCAAATGAAATTCAAGTACATTCTACAAAGCTAATTGAATCAAATGAATGTCAAACACATTCAAACAAAGCTATTTAAATCAAATGAAAGTCAAATACATTCTACAAAGCTAATTTAGTCAAAAGAAAGTCAAACGCATTCAAACAAAGCTATTTGAATCAAAGAACAGTAAAATACATTCTACAAAGCTAATTGAATCAAATGAAAGTCAAACACATTAAAACATAGCTATTTAAATCAAATGAGAGTCAAATACATTCACACAAAGCTAATTAAGTCAAATAAAAGTCAAATGCATTCTACAAAGCTAATTGAATCAAATGAAAGTCAAACACATTCAAACAAAGCTATTTGAATCAAATGAAAGTCAAACACACTCAAACAAAGTTATTTAAATCAAATGAAAGTGAAATGCATTCTACAAAGCGAATTGAATCAAATGAAAGTCAAAAACATTCAAACAAATCTATTTGAATCAAATGAGAGTCAAATGCATTCAAACAAAGCTATTTGAATCAAATGAAAGTCAAATACATTCTACAAAGCAAATTGAATCAAATGAAAGTCAAACACATTCAAACAAAACTATTGGAATCGAATGAAAGTCAAACACATTCAAACAAAGTTATTTGAATCAAATGAAAGTGAAATGCATTTCACAAAGCTAATTGAATCAAATGAAAGTCAAACACATTCAAACAAAGCTTTTTGAATCAAATGAGAGTCAAACAAATTCAAACAAAGTTATTTAAATCAAATGAAAGTCAAATGCATTCTACAAAGCTAATTGAATCAAATGAAAGTCAAACACATTCAAATAAAGCTATTTGAATCAATTGAAAGTCAAACACATTCAAATAAAGTTATTTAAATCAAATGAAAGTGAAATGCATTCTACAAAGCTAATTGAATCAAATGAAAGTCAAACACATTCAAACAAAGCTATTTGAACCATATGAAAGTCAAACACATTCAAACAAAGTTATTTAAATCAAATGAAAGTGAAATGCATTCTACAAAGCTAGTTGAAGCAAATGAAAGTCAAACACATTCATACAAAGTTATTTCAATCAAATGAAAGTGAAATGCATTCTACAAAGCTAATTGAATCAAATGAAAGTCCAACACATTCAAATAAAGCTATTTGAATCAAATGAGAGTCAAATATATTTAAACAAAGCTATTTGAATCAAATGAAAGTCCAACACATTCAAATAAAGCTATTTGAATCAAATGAGAGTCAAATATATTTAAACAAAGCTATTTGAATCAAATGAAAGTCAAATACATTCTACAAAGCTAATTGAATCAAATGAATGTCAAACACATTCAAATAAAGCTATTTAAATCAAATAAAAGTCAAATACATTCTACAAAGCTAATTGAATCAAAAGAAAGTCAAACGCATTCAAACAAAGCTATTTGAATCAAATAACAGTCAAATACATTCTACAAAGCTAATTGAAACAAATGAAAGTCAAACACATTCAACCAAAGCTATTTGAATCAAATGAGAGTCAAATACATTCACACAAAGCTAATTAAATCTAATAAAAGTCAAATACATTCTACAAAGCTAATTGAATCAAATAAAAGTCAAACATATTCAAACAAAGCTATTTGGATCAAATGAGAGTCAAATACATTCAAACAAAGCTATTTGAATAAAATGAAAGTCAAATACATTTTACAAAGCTATTTGAATCAAATGAAAGTCAAACAAATTCAAACAAAGGTATTTAAATCAAATGAAAGTGAAATGCATTCTACAAAGCTAATTGAATCAAATGAAAGTCAAACACATTCATACAAAGTTATTTAAATCAAATGAAAGTGAAATGCATTCTACAAAGCTAATTGAATCAAATGAAAGTCCAACACATTCAAATAAAGCTATTTGAATCAAATGAGAGTCAAATATATTTAAACAAAGCTATTTGAATCAAATGAAAGTCAAATACATTCTACAAAGCTAATTGAATCAAATGAATGTCAAACACATTCAAACAAAGCTATTTGAATCAAATGAAAGTCAAATACATTCTACAAAGCTAATTGAATCAAAAGAAAGTCAAACGCATTCAAACAAAGCTATTTGAATCAAATAACATTCAAATACATTCTACAAATCTAATTGAATAAAATGAAAGTCAAACACATTCAAACAAAGCTATTTGAATCAAATGAGAGTCAAATACATTCACACAAAGCTAATTAAATCAAATAAAAGTCAAATACATTCTACAAAGCTAATTAAATCAAATGAAAGTCAAACACATTCAAACAAAGCTATTTGAACCAAATGATAGTCAAACACATTCAAACAAAGTTATTTAAATCAAATGAAAGTGAAATGCATTCTACAAAGCTAATTGAAGCAAATGAAAGTCAAACACATTCATACAAAGTTATTTAAATCAAATGAAAGTGAAATGCATTCTACAAAGCTAATTGAATCAAATGAAAGTCCAACACATTCAAATAAAGCTATTTAAATCAAATGAGAGTCAAATATATTTAAACAAAGCTATTTGAATCAAATGAAAGTTAAATACATTCTACAAAGCTAATTGAATCAAATGAATGTCAAACACATTCAAACAAAGGTATTTGAATCAAATAAAAGTCAAATACATTCTACAAAGCTAATTGAATTAAAAGAAAGTCAAACGCATTCAAACAAAGCTATTTGAATCAAATGAAATTGAAGTACATTCTACAAAGCTAATTGAATCAAATGAATGTCAAACACATTCAAACAAAGCTATTTGAATCAAATGAAAGTCAAATACATTCTACAAAGCTAATTTAGTCAAAAGAAAGTCAAACTCATTCAAACAAAGCTATTTGAATCAAAGAACAGTAAAATACATTCTACAAAGCTAATTGAATCAATTGAATGTCAAACACATTAAAACAAAGCTATTTAAATTAAATGAGAGTCAAATACATTCACACAAAGCTAATTAAGTCAAATAAAAGTCAAATGCATTCTACAAAGCTAATTGAATCAAATGAAAGTCAAACACATTCAAACAAAGCTATTTGAATCAAATGAAAGTCAAACACACTCAAACAAAGTTATTTAAATCAAATGAAAGTGAAATGCATTCTACAAAGCGAATTGAATCAAATGAAAGTCAAAAACATTCAAACAAATCTATTTGAATCAAATGAGAGTCAAATGCATTCAAACAAAGCTATTTGAATCAAATGAAAGTCAAATACATTCTACAAAGCAAATTGAATCAAAAGAAAGTCAAACGCATTCAAACAAAGCTATTTGAATCAAATAGCAGTCAAATACATTCTACAAAGCTAATTGAATCAAATGAAAGTCAAACACATTAAAACAAAGCTATTTAAATCAAATGAGAGTCAAATACATTCACACAAAACTAATTAAGTCAAATAAAAGTCAAATGCATTCTACAAAGCAAATTGAATCAAATGAAAGTCAAACACATTCAAACAAAACTATTGGAATCGAATGAAAGTCAAACACATTCAAACAAAGTTATTTGAATCAAATGAAAGTGAAATGCATTTCACAAAGCTAATTGAATCAAATGAAAGTCAAACACATTCAAACAAAGCTTTTTGAATCAAATGAGAGTCAAATATATTCAAACAAAGCTATTTGAATCAAATAACAGTCAAACACATTCTACAAAGCTAATTGAATCAAATGAAAGTCAAACAAATTCAAACAAAATTATTTAAATCAAATGAAAGTGAAATGCATTCTACAAAGCTAATTGAATCAAATGAAAGTCAAACACATTCATACAAAGTTATTTAAATCAAATGAAAGTGAAATGCATTCTACAAAGCTAATTGAATCAAATGAAAGTCCAACACATTCAAATAAAGCTAATTAAATCGAATGAAAGTCAAACACATTCAAACAAAGTTATTTGAATCAAATGAAAGTGAAATGCATTTTACAAAGCTAATTGAATCAAATGAAAGTCAAACACATTCAAACAAAGCTTTTTGAATCAAATGAGAGTCAAATATATTCAAACAAAGCTATTTGAATCAAATAACAGTCAAATACATTCTGCAAAACTAATTGAATCAAATGAAAGTCAAACAAATTCAAACAAAGCTATTTGAATCAAATGAAAGTGAAATGCATTCTACAAAGCTAATTGAATCAAATGAAAGTCAAACACATTCAAATAAAGCTATTTGAATCAACTGAAAGTCAAACACATTCAAATAAAGTTATTTAAATCAAATGAAAGTCAAACACATTCAAACAAAGCTATTTGAATCAAATGAGAGTCAAATACATTCACACAAAGCTAATTAAATCAAATAAAAGTCAAATACATTCTACAAAGCTAATTAAATCAAATGAAAGTCAAACACATTCAAACAAAGCTATTTGAATCAAATGAAAGTCAAACACATTCAAACAAAGTTATTTAAATCAAATGAAAGTGAAATGCATTCTACAAAGCTAATTGAATCAAATGAAAGTCAAACACATTCAAACAAAGCTATTTGAACCAAATGAAAGTCAAACACATTCAAACAAAGTTATTTAAATCAAATGAAAGTGAAATGCATTCTACAAAGCTAATTGAAGCAAATGAAAGTCAAACACATTCATACAAAGTTATTTAAATTAAATGAAAGTGAAATGCATTCTACAAAGCTAATTGAATCAAATTAAAGTCCAACACATTCAAATAAAGCTATTTAAATCAAATGAGAGTCAAATATATTTAAACAAAGCTATTTGAATCAAATGAAAGTCAAATACATTCTACAAAGCTAATTGAATCAAATGAATGTCAAACACATTCAAACAAAGGTATTTGAATCAAATAAAAGTCAAATACATTCTACAAAGCTAATTGAATCAAAAGAAAGTCAAACGCATTCAAACAAAGCTATTTGAATCAAATGAAATTCAAGTACATTCTACAAAGCTAATTGAATCAAATGAATGTCAAACACATTCAAACAAAGCTATTTGAATCAAATGAAAGTCAAATACATTCTACAAAGCTAATTTAGTCAAAAGAAAGTCAAACGCATTCAAACAAAGCTATTTGAATCAAAGAACAGTAAAATACATTCTACAAAGCTAATTGAATCAAATAAAAGTCAAACACATTAAAACAAAGCTATTTAAATCAAATGAGAGTCAAATACATTCACACAAAGCTAATTAAGTCAAATAAAAGTCAAATGCATTCTACGAAGCTAATTGAATCAAATGAAAGTCAAACACATTCAAACAAAGCTATTTGAATCAAATGAAAGTCAAACACACTCAAACAAAGTTATTTAAATCAAATGAAAGTGAAATGCATTCTACAAAGCGAATTGAATCAAATGAAAGTCAAAAACATTCAAATAAATCTATTTGAATCAAATGAGAGTCAAATGCATTCAAACAAAGCTATTTGAATCAAATGAAAGTCAAATACATTCTACAAAGCAAATTGAATCAAAAGAAAGTCAAACGCATTCAAACAAAGCTATTTGAATCAAATAACAGTCAAACACATTCTACAAAGCTAATTGAATCAAATGAAAGTCAAACAAATTCAAACAAAGTTATTTAAATCAAATGAAAGTGAAATGCATTCTACAAAGCTAATTGAATCAAATGAAAGTCAAACACATTCATACAAAGTTATTTAAATCAAATGAAAGTGAAATGCATTCTACAAAGCTAATTGAATCAAATGAAAGTCCAACACATTCAAATAAAGCTAATTAAATCAAATAAAAGTCAAATACATTCTATAAAGCAAATTGAATCAAATGAAATTCAAACACATTCAAACAAAACTATTGGAATCGAATGAAAGTCAAACACATTCAAACAAAGTTATTTGAATCAAATGAAAGTGAAACGCATTTTACAAAGCTAATTGAATCAAATGAAAGTCAAACACATTCAAACAAAGCTTTTTGAATCAAATGAGAGTCAAATATATTCAAACAAAGCTATTTGAATCAAATAACAGTCAAATACATTCTACAAAGCTAATTGAATCAAATGAAAGTCAAACAAAGTCAAACAAAGTTATTTAAATCAAATGAAAGTGAAATGCATTCTACAAAGCTAATTGAATCAAATGAAAGTCAAACACTTTCAAATAAAGCTATTTGAATCAAATGAAAATCAAACACATTAAAACAAAGTTATTTAAATCAAATGAAAGTGAAATGCATTCTACAAAGCTAATTGAATCAAATGAAAGTCAAACACATTCAAACAAAGCTATTTGAACCAAATGAAAGTCAAACACATTCAAACAAAGTTATTTAAATCAAATGAAAGTGAAATGCATTCTACAAAGCTAATTGAATCAAATGAAAGTCAAAAACATTCAAACAAAGCTATTTGAATCAAATGAGAGTCAAATACATTCAAACAAAGCTATTTGAATCAAATGAAAGTCAAATACATTTTACAAAGCTATTTGAATCAAATGAAAGTCAAACAAATTCAAACAAAGGTATTTAAATCAAATGAAAGTGAAATGCATTCTACAAAGCAAATTGAATCAAATGAAAGTCAAACACATTCATACAAAGTTATTTAAATCAAATGAAAGTGAAATGCATTCTACAAAGCTAATTGAATCAAATGAAAGTCCAACACATTCAAATAAAGCTATTTGAATCAAATGAGAGTCAAATATATTTAAACAAAGCAATTTGAATCAAATTTAAGTCAAATACATTCTACAAAGCTAATTGAATCAAATGAATGTCAAACACATTCAAACAAAGCTATTTAAATCAAATGAAAGTCAAATACATTCACACAAAGCTAATTAAATCAAATAAAAGTCAAATACATTCTACAAAGCAAATTCAATCAAATGAAAGTCAAACACATTCTACAAAGCTAATTGAATCAAATGAATGTGAAACACATTCAAACAAAGCTATTTAAATCAAATGAAAGTCAAATACATTCACACAAAGCTAATTAAATCAAATAAAAGTCAAATACATTCTACAAAGCAAATTGAATCAAATGAAAGTCAAACAAATTCAAACAAAGGTATTTAAATCAAATGAAAGTGAAATGCATTCTACAAAGCTAATTGAATCAAATGAAAGTCAAACACATTCAAACAAAGCTTTTTGAATCAAATGAGAGTCAAATATATTCAAACAAAGCTATTTGAATCAAATAACAGTCAAATACATTCTACAAAGCTAATTGAATCAAATGAAAGTCAAACAAATTCAAACAAAGTTATTTAAATCAAATGAAAGTGAAATGCATTCTACAAAGTTAATTGAATCAAATGAAAGTCAAACACATTCATACAAAGTTATTTAAATCAAATGAAAGTGAAATGCATTCTACAAAGCTAATTCAATCAAATGAAAGTCCAACACATTCAAATAAAGCTAATTAAATCAAATAAAAGTCAAATACATTCTACAAAGTAAGTTGAATCAAATGAAAGTCAAACACATTCAAACAAAACTATTGGAATCGAATGAAAGTCAAACACATTCAAACAAAGTTATTTGAATCAAATGAAAGTGAAATGCATTTTACAAAGCTAATTGAATCAAATGAAAGTCAAACACATTCAAACAAAGCTTTTTGAATCAAATGAGAGTCAAATATATTCAAACAAAGCTATTTGAATCAAATAACAGTCAAATACATTCTACAAAGCTAATTGAATCAAATGAAAGTCAAACAAATTCAAACAAAGTTATTTAAATCAAATGAAAGTGAAATGCATTCTACAAAGCTAATTGAATTAAATGAAAGTCAAACACTTTCAAATAAAGCTATTTGAATCAAATGAAAGTCAAACACATTAAAACAAAGTTATTTTAATCAAATGAAAGTGAAATGCATTCTACAAAGCTAATTGAATCAAATGAAAGTCAAACACATTCAAACAAAGCTATTTGAACCAAATGAAAGTCAAACACATTCAAACAAAGTTATTTAAATCAAATGAAAGTGAAATGCATTCTACAAAGCTAATTGAATCAAATGAAAGTCAAACAAAGTCAAACAAAGTTATTTAAATCAAATGAAAGTGAAATGCATTCTACAAAGCTAATTGAATCAAATGAAAGTCAAACACTTTCAAATAAAGCTATTTGAATCAAATGAAAGTCAAACACATTAAAACAAAGTTATTTAAATCAAATGAAAGTGAAATGCATTCTACAAAGCTAATTGAATCAAATGAAAGTCAAACACATTCAAACAAAGCTATTTGAACCAAATGAAAGTCAAACACATTCAAACAAAGTTATTTAAATCAAATGAAAGTGAAATGCATTCTACAAAGCTAATTGAATCAAATGAAAGTCAAAAACATTCAAACAAAGCTATTTGAATCAAATGAGAGTCAAATACATTCAAACAAAGCTATTTGAATCAAATGAAAGTCAAATACTTTTTACAAAGCTATTTGAATCAAATGAAAGTCAAACAAATTCAAACAAAGGTATTTAAATCAAATGAAAGTGAAATGCATTCTACAAAGCAAATTGAATCAAATGAAAGTCAAACACATTCATACAAAGTTATTTAAATCAAATGAAAGTGAAATGCATTCTACAAAGCTAATTGAATCAAATGAAAGTCCAACACATTCAAATAAAGCTATTTGAATCAAATGAGAGTCAAATATATTTAAACAAAGCAATTTGAATCAAATTTAAGTCAAATACATTCTACAAAGCTAATTGAATCAAATGAATGTCAAACACATTCAAACAAAGCTATTTAAATCAAATGAAAGTCAAATACATTCACACAAAGCTAATTAAATCAAATAAAAGTCAAATACATTCTACAAAGCAAATTGAATCAAATGAAAGTCAAACACATTCTACAAAGCTAATTGAATCAAATGAATGTGAAACACATTCAAACAAAGCTATTTAAATCAAATGAAAGTCAAATACATTCACACAAAGCTAATTAAATCAAATAAAAGTCAAATACATTCTACAAAGCAAATTGAATCAAATGAAAGTCAAACACATTCATACAAAGCAAATTGAATCAAATGAAAGTCAAACAAATTCAAACAAAGGTATTTAAATCAAATGAAAGTGAAATGCATTCTACAAAGCTAATTGAATCAAATGAAAGTCAAACACATTCAAACAAAGCTTTTTGAATCAAATGAGAGTCAAATATATTCAAACAAAGCTATTTGAATCAAATAACAGTCAAATACATTCTACAAAGCTAATTGAATCAAATGAAAGTCAAACAAATTCAAACAAAGTTATTTAAATCAAATGAAAGTGAAATGCATTCTACAAAGCTAATTGAATCAAATGAAAGTCAAACACATTCATACAAAGTTATTTAAATCAAATGAAAGTGAAATGCATTCTACAAAGCTAATTCAATCAAATGAAAGTCCAACACATTCAAATAAAGCTAATTAAATCAAATAAAAGTCAAATACATTCTACAAAGTAAGTTGAATCAAATGAAAGTCAAACACATTCAAACAAAACTATTGGAATCGAATGAAAGTAAAACACATTCAAACAAAGTTATTTGAATCAAATGAAAGTGAAATGCATTTTACAAAGCTAATTGAATCAAATGAAAGTCAAACACATTCAAACAAAGCTTTTTGAATCAAATGAGAGTCAAATATATTCAAACAAAGCTATTTGAATCAAATAACAGTCAAATACATTCTACAAAGCTAATTGAATCAAATGAAAGTCAAACAAATTCAAACAAAGTTATTTAAATCAAATGAAAGTGAAATGCATTCTACAAAGCTAATTGAATCAAATGAAAGTCAAACGCTTTCAAATAAAGCTATTTGAATCAAATGAAAGTCAAACACATTAAAACAAAGTTATTTAAATCAAATGAAAGTGAAATGCATTCTACAAAGCTAATTGAATCAAATGAAAGTCAAACACATTCAAACAAAGCTATTTGAACCAAATGAAAGTAAAACACATTCAAACAAAGTTATTTAAATCAAATGAAAGTGAAATGCATTCTACAAAGCTAATTGAATCAAATGAAAGTCAAACAAAGTTATTTAAATCAAATGAAAGTGAAATGCATTCTACAAAGCTAATTGAATCAAATGAAAGTCAAACACTTTCAAATAAAGTTATTTGAATCAAATGAAAGTCAAACACATTAAAACAAAGTTATTTAAATCAAATGAAAGTGAAATGCATTCTACAAAGCTAATTGAATCAAATGAAAGTCAAACACATTCAAACAAAGCTATTTGATTCAAATGAAAGTCAAACACATTCAAACAAAGTTATTTAAATCAAATGAAAGTGAAATGCATTCTACAAAGCTAATTGAATCAAATGAAAGTCAAAAACATTCAAACAAAGCTATTTGAATCAAATGAGAGTCAAATACATTCAAACAAAGCTATTTGAATCAAATGAAAGTCAAATACATTTTACAAAGCTATTTGAATCAAATGAAAGTCAAACAAATTCAAACAAAGGTATTTAAATCAAATGAAAGTGAAATGCATTCTACAAAGCAAATTGAATCAAATGAAAGTCAAACACATTCATACAAAGTTATTTAAATCAAATGAAAGTGAAATGCATTCTACAAAGCTAATTGAATCAAATGAAAGTCCAACACATTCAAATAAAGCTATTTGAATCAAATGAGAGTCAAATATATTTAAACAAAGCAATTTGAATCAAATGAAAGTCAAATACATTCTACAAAGCTAATTGAATCAAATGAATGTCAAACACATTCAAACAAAGCTATTTAAATCAAATGAAAGTCAAATACATTCACACAAAGCTAATTAAATCAAATAAAAGTCAAATACATTCTACAAAGCAAATTGAATCAAATGAAAGTCAAACACATTCTACAAAGCTAATTGAATCAAATGAATGTGAAACACATTCAATCAAAGCTATTTAAATCAAATGAAAGTCAAATACATTCACACAAAGCTAATTAAATCAAATAAAAGTCAAATACATTCTACAAAGCAAATTGAATCAAATGAAAGTCAAACATATTCATACAAAGTTATTTAAATCAAATGAAAGTGAAATGCATTTTACAAAGCTAATTAAATCAAATGAAAGTCCAACACATTCAAATAAAGCTATTTGAATCAAATGAGAGTCAAATATATTTAAACAAAGCTATTTGAATCAAATGAAAGTCAAATACATTCTACAATGCTAATTGAATCAAATGAATGTCAAACACATTCAAACAAAGCTATTTAAATCAAATGAAAGTCAAATACATTCACACAAAGCTAATTAAATCAAATAAAAGTCAAATACATTCTACAAAGCAAATTGAATCAAATGACAGTCAAACACATTCAAACAAAACTATTGGAATCGAATGAAAGTCAAACACATTCAAACAAAGTTATTTGAATCAAATGAAAGTGAAATGCATTTTACAAAGCTAATTGAATCAAATGAAAGTAAAACACATTCAAACAAAGCTTTTTGAATCAAATGAGAGTCAAATATATTCAAACAAAGCTATTTGAATCAAATAACAGTCAAATACATTCTACAAAGCTAATTGAATCAAATGAAAGTCAAACAAATTCAAACAAAGTTATTAAAATCAAATGAAAGTGAAATGCATTCTACAAAGCTAATTGAATCAAATGAAAGTCAAACACATTCAAATAAAGCTATTTGAATCAATTGAAAGTCAAACACATTCAAACAAAGTTATTTAAATCAAATGAAAGTGAAATGCATTCTACAAAGCTAATTGAATCAAATGAAAGTCAAACAAATTCAAACAAAGGTATTTAAATCAAATGAAAGTGAAATGCATTCTACAAAGCTAATTGAATCAAATGAAAGTCAAACAAATTCATACAAAGTTATTTAAATCAAATGAAAGTGAAATGCATTCTACAAAGCTAATTGAATCAAATGAAAGTCCAACACATTCAAATAAAGCTATTTGAATCAAATGAGAGTCAAATATATTTAAACAAAGCTATTTAAATCAAATGAAAGTCAAATACATTCTACAAAGGTAATTGAATCAAATGAATGTCAAACACATTCAAACAAAGCTATTTGAATCAAATAAAAGTCAAATACATTCTACAAAGCTAATTGAATCAAAAGAAAGTCAAACGCATTCAAACAAAGCTATTTGAATCAAATAACAGTGAAATACATTCTACAAAGCTAATTGAAACAAATGAAAGTCAAACACATTCAAACAAAGCTATTTGAATCAAATGAGAGTCAAATACATTCACACAAAGCTAATTAAATCTAATAAAAGTCAAATACATTCTACAAAGCAAATTGAATCAAATGAAAGTCAAACACATTCATACAAAGTTATTTAAATCAAATGAAAGTGAAATGCATTCTACAAAGCTAATTGAATCAAATGAAAGTCCAACACATTCAAATAAAGCTATTTGAATCAAATGAGAGTCAAATATATTTAAACAAAGCTATTTGAATCAAATGAAAGTCAAACACATTCTACAATGCTAATTGAATCAAATGAATGTCAATCACATTCAAACAAAGCTATTTAAATCAAATGAAAGTCAAATACATTCACACAAAGCTAATTAAATCAAATAAAAGTCAAATACATTCTACAAAGCAAATTGAATCAAATGACAGTCAAACACATTCAAACAAAACTATTGGAATCGAATGAAAGTCAAACACATTCAAACAAAGTTATTTGAATCAAATGAAAGTCAAATACATTCACACAAAGCTAATTAAATCAAATAAAAGTCAAATACATTCTACAAAGCAAATTGAATCAAATGAAAGTCAAACACATTCATACAAAGTTATTTAAATCAAATGAAAGTGAAATGCATTCTACAAAGCTAATTGAATCAAATGAAAGTCCAACACATTCAAATAAAGCTATTTGAATCAAATGAGAGTCAAATACATTCTACAAAGCAAATTGAATCAAATGAAATTCAAACACATTCAAACAAAACTATTGGAATCGAATGAAATTCAAACACATTCAAACAAAGTTATTTGAATCAAATGAAAGTGAAATGCATTTTACAAAGCTAATTGAATCAAATGAAAGTCAAACACATTCAAACAAAGCTTTTTGAATCAAATGAGAGTCAAATATATTCAAACAAAGCTATTTGAATCAAATAACAGTCAAATACATTCTACAAAGCTAATTGAATCAAATGAAAGTCAAACAAATTCAAACAAAGTTATTTAAATCAAATGAAAGTGAAATGCATTCTACAAAGCTAATTGAATTAAATGAAAGTCAAACACTTTCAAATAAAGCTATTTGAATCAAATGAAAGTCAAACACATTAAAACAAAGTTATTTTAATCAAATGAAAGTGAAATGCATTCTACAAAGCTAATTGAATCAAATGAAAGTCAAACACATTCAAACAAAGCTATTTGAACCAAATGAAAGTCAAACACATTCAAACAAAGTTATTTAAATCAAATGAAAGTGAAATGCATTCTACAAAGCTAATTGAATCAAATGAAAGTCAAACAAAGTCAAACAAAGTTATTTAAATCAAATGAAAGTGAAATGCATTCTACAAAGCTAATTGAATCAAATGAAAGTCAAACACTTTCAAATAAAGCTATTTGAATCAAATGAAAGTCAAACACATTAAAACAAAGTTATTTAAATCAAATGAAAGTGAAATGCATTCTACAAAGCTAATTGAATCAAATGAAAGTCAAACACATTCAAACAAAGCTATTTGAACCAAATGAAAGTCAAACACATTCAAACAAAGTTATTTAAATCAAATGAAAGTGAAATGCATTCTACAAAGCTAATTGAATCAAATGAAAGTCAAAAACATTCAAACAAAGCTATTTGAATCAAATGAGAGTCAAATACATTCAAACAAAGCTATTTGAATCAAATGAAAGTCAAATACATTTTACAAAGCTATTTGAATCAAATGAAAGTCAAACAAATTCAAACAAAGGTATTTAAATCAAATGAAAGTGAAATGCATTCTACAAAGCAAATTGAATCAAATGAAAGTCAAACACATTCATACAAAGTTATTTAAATCAAATGAAAGTGAAATGCATTCTACAAAGCTAATTGAATCAAATGAAAGTCCAACACATTCAAATAAAGCTATTTGAATCAAATGAGAGTCAAATATATTTAAACAAAGCAATTTGAATCAAATTTAAGTCAAATACATTCTACAAAGCTAATTGAATCAAATGAATGTCAAACACATTCAAACAAAGCTATTTAAATCAAATGAAAGTCAAATACATTCACACAAAGCTAATTAAATCAAATAAAAGTCAAATACATTCTACAAAGCAAATTGAATCAAATGAAAGTCAAACACATTCTACAAAGCTAATTGAATCAAATGAATGTGAAACACATTCAAACAAAGCTATTTAAATCAAATGAAAGTCAAATACATTCACACAAAGCTAATTAAATCAAATAAAAGTCAAATACATTCTACAAAGCAAATTGAATCAAATGAAAGTCAAACACATTCATACAAAGCAAATTGAATCAAATGAAAGTCAAACAAATTCAAACAAAGGTATTTAAATCAAATGAAAGTGGAATGCATTCTACAAAGCTAATTGAATCAAATGAAAGTCAAACACATTCAAACAAAGCTTTTTGAATCAAATGAGAGTCAAATATATTCAAACAAAGCTATTTGAATCAAATAACAGTCAAATACATTCTACAAAGCTAATTGAATCAAATGAAAGTCAAACAAATTCAAACAAAGTTATTTAAATCAAATGAAAGTGAAATGCATTCTACAAAGCTAATTGAATCAAATGAAAGTCAAACACATTCATACAAAGTTATTTAAATCAAATGAAAGTGAAATGCATTCTACAAAGCTAATTCAATCAAATGAAAGTCCAACACATTCAAATAAAGCTAATTAAATCAAATAAAAGTCAAATACATTCTACAAAGTAAGTTGAATCAAATGAAAGTCAAACACATTCAAACAAAACTATTGGAATCGAATGAAAGTAAAACACATTCAAACAAAGTTATTTGAATCAAATGAAAGTGAAATGCATTTTACAAAGCTAATTGAATCAAATGAAAGTCAAACACATTCAAACAAAGCTTTTTGAATCAAATGAGAGTCAAATATATTCAAACAAAGCTATTTGAATCAAATAACAGTCAAATACATTCTACAAAGCTAATTGAATCAAATGAAAGTCAAACAAATTCAAACAAAGTTATTTAAATCAAATGAAAGTGAAATGCATTCTACAAAGCTAATTGAATCAAATGAAAGTCAAACGCTTTCAAATAAAGCTATTTGAATCAAATGAAAGTCAAACACATTAAAACAAAGTTATTTAAATCAAATGAAAGTGAAATGCATTCTACAAAGCTAATTGAATCAAATGAAAGTCAAACACATTCAAACAAAGCTATTTGAACCAAATGAAAGTAAAACACATTCAAACAAAGTTATTTAAATCAAATGAAAGTGAAATGCATTCTACAAAGCTAATTGAATCAAATGAAAGTCAAACAAAGTTATTTAAATCAAATGAAAGTGAAATGCATTCTACAAAGCTAATTGAATCAAATGAAAGTCAAACACTTTCAAATAAAGTTATTTGAATCAAATGAAAGTCAAACACATTAAAACAAAGTTATTTAAATCAAATGAAAGTGAAATGCATTCTACAAAGCTAATTGAATCAAATGAAAGTCAAACACATTCAAACAAAGCTATTTGAACCAAATGAAAGTCAAACACATTCAAACAAAGTTATTTAAATCAAATGAAAGTGAAATGCATTCTACAAAGCTAATTGAATCAAATGAAAGTCAAAAACATTCAAACAAAGCTATTTGAATCAAATGAGAGTCAAATACATTCAAACAAAGCTATTTGAATCAAATGAAAGTCAAATACATTTTACAAAGCTATTTGAATCAAATGAAAGTCAAACAAATTCAAACAAAGGTATTTAAATCAAATGAAAGTGAAATGCATTCTACAAAGCAAATTGAATCAAATGAAAGTCAAACACATTCATACAAAGTTATTTAAATCAAATGAAAGTGAAATGCATTCTACAAAGCTAATTGAATCAAATGAAAGTCCAACACATTCAAATAAAGCTATTTGAATCAAATGAGAGTCAAATATATTTAAACAAAGCAATTTGAATCAAATGAAAGTCAAATACATTCTACAAAGCTAATTGAATCAAATGAATGTCAAACACATTCAAACAAAGCTATTTAAATCAAATGAAAGTCAAATACATTCACACAAAGCTAATTAAATCAAATAAAAGTCAAATACATTCTACAAAGCAAATTGAATCAAATGAAAGTCAAACACATTCTACAAAGCTAATTGAATCAAATGAATGTGAAACACATTCAAACAAAACTATTTAAATCAAATGAAAGTCAAATACATTCACACAAAGCTAGTTAAATCAAATAAAAGTCAAATACATTCTACAAAGCAAATTGAATCAAATGAAAGTCAAACATATTCATACAAAGTTATTTAAATCAAATGAAAGTGAAATGCATTTTACAAAGCTAATTAAATCAAATGAAAGTCCAACACATTCAAATAAAGCTATTTGAATCAAATGAGAGTCAAATATATTTAAACAAAGCTATTTGAATCAAATGAAAGTCAAATACATTCTACAATGCTAATTGAATCAAATGAATGTCAAACACATTCAAACAAAGCTATTTAAATCAAATGAAAGTCAAATACATTCACACAAAGCTAATTAAATCAAATAAAAGTCAAATACATTCTACAAAGCAAATTGAATCAAATGACAGTCAAACACATTCAAACAAAACTATTGGAATCGAATGAAAGTCAAACACATTCAAACAAAGTTATTTGAATCAAATGAAAGTGAAATGCATTTTACAAAGCTAATTGAATCAAATGAAAGTAAAACACATTCAAACAAAGCTTTTTGAATCAAATGAGAGTCAAATATATTCAAACAAAGCTATTTGAATCAAATAACAGTCAAATACATTCTACAAAGCTAATTGAATCAAATGAAAGTCAAACAAATTCAAACAAAGTTATTAAAATCAAATGAAAGTGAAATGCATTCTACAAAGCTAATTGAATCAAATGAAAGTCAAACACATTCAAATAAAGCTATTTGAATCAATTGAAAGTCAAACACATTCAAACAAAGTTATTTAAATCAAATGAAAGTGAAATGCATTCTACAAAGCTAATTGAATCAAATGAAAGTCAAACAAATTCAAACAAAGGTATTTAAATCAAATGAAAGTGAAATGCATTCTACAAAGCTAATTGAATCAAATGAAAGTCAAACAAATTCATACAAAGTTATTTAAATCAAATGAAAGTGAAATGCATTCTACAAAGCTAATTGAATCAAATGAAAGTCCAACACATTCAAATAAAGCTATTTGAATCAAATGAGAGTCAAATATATTTAAACAAAGCTATTTAAATCAAATGAAAGTCAAATACATTCTACAAAGGTAATTGAATCAAATGAATGTCAAACACATTCAAACAAAGCTATTTGAATCAAATAAAAGTCAAATACATTCTACAAAGCTAATTGAATCAAAAGAAAGTCAAACGCATTCAAACAAAGCTATTTGAATCAAATAACAGTGAAATACATTCTACAAAGCTAATTGAAACAAATGAAAGTCAAACACATTCAAACAAAGCTATTTGAATCAAATGAGAGTCAAATACATTCACACAAAGCTAATTAAATCTAATAAAAGTCAAATACATTCTACAAAGCAAATTGAATCAAATGAAAGTCAAACACATTCATACAAAGTTATTTAAATCAAATGAAAGTGAAATGCATTCTACAAAGCTAATTGAATCAAATGAAAGTCCAACACATTCAAATAAAGCTATTTGAATCAAATGAGAGTCAAATATATTTAAACAAAGCTATTTGAATCAAATGAAAGTCAAACACATTCTACAATGCTAATTGAATCAAATGAATGTCAATCACATTCAAACAAAGCTATTTAAATCAAATGAAAGTCAAATACATTCACACAAAGCTAATTAAATCAAATAAAAGTCAAATACATTCTACAAAGCAATTGAATCAAATGAAAGTCAAACACATTCAAACAAAACTATTGGAATCGAATGAAAGTCAAACACATTCAAACAAAGTTATTTGAATCAAATGAAAGTCAAATACATTCACACAGCTAATTAAATCAAATAAAAGTCAAATACATTCTACAAAGCAATTGAATCAAATGAAAGTCAAACACATTCATACAAAGTTATTTAAATCAAATGAAAGTGAAATGCATTCTACAAAGCTAATTGAATCAAATGAAAGTCAAACACATTCAAATAAAGCTATTTGAATCAAATGAAAGTCAAATACATTCTACAAAGCAAATTGAATCAAATGAAAGTCAAACACATTCAAACAAAGCTATTGGAATCAAATGAAAGTCAAACACATTCAAACAAAGTATTTGAATCAAATGAAAGTGAAATGCATTTTACAAAGCTAATTGAATCAAATGAAAGTCAAACACATTCAAACAAAGCTTTTTGAATCAAATGAAAGTCAAATACATTC
>JAWIZW010000262.1:0-24999 GCA_034703905.1 Chenopodium berlandieri | reverse complement strand
ACCTATGATGAACCGGGGATCGAACCATCCAAAATGCTTTGTGTATTTGTTGAACTTGTACTGTGGTTGACTTGCTTTTTAATTATGTTGTAATTGACTTTGCCCTTTAATTCTGTTTTAACTGACTTTGCCTTTAATTTATGTTCGACATATATTTTAAACAAAGCCTTGAGTCATAGTTAACTTTGTCTTGAAGTACATCTCAAAGCCTTGACCAATAGTTAACTTAGTGCGGGTGAGGATAATTCTGTGGCAGAAAAGGATGTCTGTCAGAGTGTAATCTGTAGCAAAAGGCTAGACAAGTTCTATAGTCTGGAGGTACCGCGAAGACTTAAAGTCTGGAATGGTAACGTCTCGCGTTTTAAACAGCACTACTATGGCTATTGTCATTCTGTATGCGGCGAGAATCTTTGTTGGAATGCCCATCATTCAGTTAGATATTTAAAATAATTGCTCTAATTTTTTAAATTGGTCTTTCTTAAGTCATGTTCTTAAATTAATTATTTTCCAAATCTAATTATGTTTTCTTCAAAATATTAGACCATGCCTGGATCGGATTAGATGAATTGGGGATGAAAAATTTAAAACGATCTTTCTTAAATGGTCTCTCTCTTCTTCTTAAGTGATTTTTACTCGTGTTTACTCATCCATTCATTCGAGATCGTAGTTGTATTTTAACATAGAAACTAAAACACACGTTTAAAAGTACGTTTTTAATTTCCATCAATTATAGTCGTTCACAATTGCATTAACAACACTACAGATACGATTGTCAAGTGGGTGTGTGTCATTTTTGCAAATATGGGTGTGGTAAAGGACGTTTCAAAATCGTATCATCCATTTCTTTTTCCAGTGGTTTAGCGTATAAGAGGTCTTGTACCACCCAAGGTGTGGTGGTACTAATGTTATCTTAGTGGTTCATTGTGTAAATGTATTTGTACCACCCTTAACCTTAGTGGTACAAACTATCCAACTTCCTGTACCACTATTAACAATTTCGTATGTTTCTTTCTTAAGTAACGACAAAATTGAATGGGTCAGACCATGTTTCGAGAGTGGTACAAAACGGGTGGGGTTTTGTACCTCCTTTACTAAAGTGGTATAAGTTTATATCCATCCTGAACAATTTCGTATGTTCGTATCTAAAGTGGTTCAAAAATCACCCAACTGTATAGGTAAACGTAATGTTTTAGGTAATCATAATGCTTTAGGACAAATATGGAGATTATTTGTAATCGGTTATTTTAGGTAATCATAATGTTTTGCTACAAACGAACTGTGATTTGTGGACTAATGCGGTTAGTTTACTACTAATAATAATCCGGTCCTATGAGGTCACACATACGAGTATATGTGAAGAGTTGCGAGGTTATTTATAAATATGACTAAGTGAGATAAATTAAATCATACGAGTACATTTTTTCAACGGATCATATATTATAAAGTGAAGAGTGAGAAAGAAATTGGGTTTAACTCCGTTTAAGTAATTGGGTTGAGTAGGAGTGTGAAGTTGAAAGGGTGAAGTGAGTGAAAAGGTTTGATTTGACAATTCAATGGGAGGATTAATAAGTGGATTATCCACTTGTCTTTTCTATGCAGTAATGATGGAATACATGTGGCTTTTCTAAAATGTGGCTTTTCAATTAAAATAGCTTCGTTTATTGTGTTTTACATAATTACCAATTCTCGTCAAACAAAGCCAAATTTATCACGGATTCACGATTCTCTACTTCTCTGCACAGAAGGGTACTGAGCTCATCCGTCACTGTTGTGCAGAGAAAACAGCAGTCCTAATGACTTGCTTGCAAATGTCTCAGACACTTTGGCATTGAGTTGTCATTGTCAACAATATTTGAATCACTAGGAAAGTAGGAAGTGTGTAAATGTCATTGTCAAAAAAAGTGTCACGTGAATGAAGGTGAATTACCATAGTGTATTCATGTCCTTTTACCACACTCATACTTTCAACTTTCAAGTGCACCCATTCGTAAATCGTATTTGCAAAGTTGGTAATGCAATGCAATTGTGACGGAATAATAATTCTTCGACGGAGCTTAGAAAAATTCAATAATTCACCTTGTATATATATTCGGGGTTATCATTTTGTGTTTATGAGGTTTATAAATAATTGTCACTACAATACGACGGTAATTTGAGTCCGATAATAATTAAATGTACAAGTACATTTGAACCTAGTATTTATTTTTGTAAGATAATATGTAAGTTAATCTGTGAAGGTTGTTATTCGATCGTAGCCCGAAAACATATGTTGAAATCGGAACGGACCCCGAACCGTAAATTCGTTGAAATCAATACTCAATCAGAAGAACAATTTTAAAGGAGAAACACCCTCAACTCAACCATACTCAAGAGTTAAGACCATATTATTGGAGCAATTCATTGGACTAGTACAATATTACAGTGCTCCTCAAAAAATTCAATAACAATTAATTATTAAATCATTGCCGTTGTTATTTTAATTTACGTAATGGTTGCACTTGTACTATTTTTGGGGAATCCTTTTCCATTTTTCTGATTCGCTAAAAAGTTCTAATTGTGCAATGGTTGATAGCGTATGGGTAATACCTAGTTGATTGATGTTACCCCAACAATTTATTTGTTGAAATAAAATTATGTTACTTCTTTATAATTATAGTGTTTTGTGTAAATAAAATTACAACAAAGTAAAGGAAACCTGGTGAAAAAATAATACTCGTAGTACGTAATATAATCCTTGAATGTTTAATTACAACTTTCATAATAATCCTTGATGTAATGTTTAATTGCGATTTTCATTATGATCCTTGATGTTTGGATTTGAACATTGGGGATTACACAGAACTAGCACAAATTATTGATACAATTATAAATTGGTAAGGTTTCCCAATTAAAAAAAAAACAAAAAACCAAAAAAAATAAAAACCTCCCCTCGAGAAGTTGATAATTAAAATTCTTAAATGAAACGCCATCATTACCTCCCCTCGAGAATTGGGAGCATTAATTCCATAGTTCATCACCGTATTCATTTTACTTCCATACTTCGTTAGAAAACCTAAAAAAACCTCGCCAAGCGAATTCCGCTCCAAGGTATGTTCCTATGCAATTCGCCGTTTACTGGTTGGGACTCTTCACAATTATGTTTCCTGCTTTTTCTCTGTAGTAATGTGTTATTTATGTACTTTGTGGTTTGTTGGCAGTTTCCTTTTTGCTGGTTTTTTTGATTTCGTTCTGCATGTGGTGACCTCCAATGTTTTCCTTCTTATCAGTAATGGTTTCTTGTTGATCATGCTCATGATTCTGCATTTGCTATATATATTGTGTCTGGTACCCACTTGTTTTTGTGTGGTTGTTTCCCATGTCGCCATTAATGGGGTGAGTCTTTCCTGCTTTATTACGACAACAATGGGGTGGAGGGGGAAGGGACTGATTAATTTGTTTTTCCTTTTTTCCCAATGTTTAAACTTTTATTTCGGTTTTGCGAAAACAATTTTGGAGATTTACGTGGGGGGTTTTTGTACCACTGTGTCTTTGATTAAACGAAATTGATCAAGGCGGTACAAGAATTGGATGGTAAAATTGTACCAATCTTCTCACGGTGGCACAGACTCTCCTGTTTTGTAACTCTTTAGAAACATGGGTTTAACCTTTCTGTTTTGTCTTTGGCTGTCAAAGAAGCGGAGGAGGAAGGGATTGAAAGTAATAAGTTCGGGTTTATGAATTTCTACGGAGTCTTGTTGGGTTTTTTTGTACCACTGTAGTAATGGTGCAGCGAAAATGTAGAGGGTGGTACATAAAATTGATGATGAAATTGTACTACTTTACTCACAGTGGTACAGAATTATTTGTTTCCCCTTTTTTTTTTAAACCATTAATTTCGGGTTTATGATTTCTGTAAATTTATGTGGGCGATTTTGTGGTACAATTTATAAACCCCCCTGTTTCGTACCAATTTAGAAACATGGATTTACCCTTTCAATTTTGTCTCAGGGTTTTTCGAAGAAGCTACCATGAGTGACCAGGACGTGACTGAGGTAAAAGGGCGGCTTGCAAAGTTGTACTCCGAGTTGGACGAAATCAATGCACAAGAGAAGATAAGGTTAGAAGAAATGGATAAGATGACAGCATTACATACGGCAAAGCTAGAAGAAGCGAGGGTTTTGTCGGGCCGTTTGCACCAGCTCCGGAAACAGCGAATTGCACGCCTTGAGCGTGAAATTCACGCAATCCGTTCCCTGCCAGGTTATGCGGTTGGAAATGAGCAAGCTGATGAGGATGAAGATGATGAGGACGAGGACTACGACGATGAAGATGTTGAGGACTACGACGCTGAAGATGATGAGAATGAGGAAGATCCAGAAGATGAAGACGAGGACTACGACGATGAAGATGTTGAGGACTACGACGCTGAAGATGATGAGAATGAGGAAGATCCAGAAGATGAAGTTGATGAGGATGAGGATGCGGCAGAAGATGAAGATAAAGATGATTAACATGGGGATGACGACGTGGGTGAAGCTGCTGAAGATGATGAAGAAGATGATTCTGTCTCAATTCAGATGGTTAACAGGCAGCGAAGTCCTCTCCCCAAAATACGATCCTTCGGATTAGCTTGGATTGTTTATATTTACTTATGTAATCCACACAATTCCTTTTCTTTTACGTTGATTATGTTGATTAGACAGTAAGTGTTTTCAAACACAAGGCTTTGGAAGAATCTTCAAAGATACCTACCTATTGCCACTAACTGTTGGAAAATTGGATGCACACTCAAATTGAAATACTACGCGACGCGGACTCCTCACCGGTCCTGTGTAATGCATACGTCTACATTGGCGGCATTTCTTTTTCAAACCTGCACATATTATGATATGGGAACTTTGTGCTCATGTTACCCTGGTTATAAATAATCCATTTGTACCTACCCTGGTTATTGACACGGTGGATTGGTAAAATGGTTTAGTAAAATGGTTTAACAACCTACATTGATTCATGTAGTTACACGTAGGTGTTACGGCAAAAATTGGTACTGAACCCGGTCACTGCTGTTGAAGAGTTCCCAACTATGCATTACGTTCATCGTAAATATCCACACGTCCAGAATTACAAAATCACTTAGATTCTACTGTACTACGACGACTTAGTTATTAGTAAGTTGACTAGTCATTAGTTATTATTAACTTCACTAGTTGGGTGATGTAAACGTCCTCCTACTACGACGCAGGTATTTGTACCACCCTGGTTATTAATAATCCCTTTCCGTATTTAGTGGTTCATACTGTTACGTGCTACTGTACCACCATTTCTTCAACGGTACCTAAGTTTACCTGGATTACAAAACAAGGCCTACTTCAAACTTGACACGTTTGATTCGTGGAATGGTTTAACCACCAACATCGATCTAAAGACAAAATTTAAGGACTAAGACAACTCTACTGTGTTGGTACATGTATGTGTTACGGCATAAAATGGTATTGAGCCCTTTTCACTGCCGTTAGTTGAAGAGTTCCCAACAGTGCTCTCCGTTCATTGTAAATATCACTATGTCCTGAATAACAAATCAGTAAGATTCTAGTGTACTATGACGACTTAGTTATTAGTAACTTGACTCTTGACTAGTACTTAATTATCAGTAAATCTCTGTTACTCACTGTGAGAAACGTTTTTGCTTCTGACAGTGAGTAATGGGAAGAATTATAATCAACAATAATATTAAATCGATGAAATCATAATCAACAACAACAACAGTCAACAACAACAACAACACAGTCAACAACAACAACAACAACAACAACAACAACACAGTCAACAACAACAACAACAACAACAACAACACAATCAACAACAATAACAACAACAACAACAACAACAACAACAACAACAACAAAGACAACAATGTCATAACTTGCCTTTCGATCATCATTAGCCTTAAGAGACAAAGTTCCCGCAGCAAAAAGGCCAAGTAAAAGGATGAACAATTGAATTTGACAATACATGAATTTGACCATTTTTTATTTGTGAATTACTATTAAGTTTTGATGATATGAGATGACTGATCCTCATTTTTATGGATTCAGAAAAGCCAAAAAGGTAAAAATCAAGTAAATTATTTAATAGATACTAATGGATATAATGCAATTATAGGTAGCATTATGGAAATAAATAAATTATTAGTAACTTACCCTGTCCATCTAGAATAATTGGTGTAGTAGTACATTTATTACGTAAGACATGTACCATAAATTAATATATGCATGCGGAACTTGTAATTAACTTCTAATTGGGAGTTTCCAAGAAATTCTCGCCGGGTTATTATCCACCATCATCATCACAACTCCCAACCCACTACATCCACTCCCGTGAACCGTCACTTGAAGTCTATTTATGTGCCAAACTCTTTTTGCAACAAATTTAACTTCCTTCTATTCGGGCAATGCGATCTTCCTCTCTAAAAAATTCAAAAATGGATGTAGTAGTGAAAGGGCGAAAATTTACAACCTCTATGGTTGACATCCTGCCGTCAGAAGTGTTGGCGTCCATTCTAGGTTTCGTTGCCAAGTCATCCCCTGCTGATTTATTTCGGTGCAAATTAAGGTACGCTTATACTTGCCAGATGCACTCTCTTTCTCATCACATACACAGATAATGTAATAGTCTAATTTCTGCCGTATAACTTGATGATAATAGTTGTAAAACACTGCGACGGATAGCCGAAGAAAAAGGGGTCCTTCAACAAATTCACCTCCGCTGGATTAAAACACGAATGTCGTGGCCACACCGAGAAGCGGCGGAGAAGTTCTTCATGATGTGCGTGGAGAATGAACATCCTGAGGCAATGCTTGACTTTGGATTTGTACGTCTTCTTTTTTATTTATTGGGAATTTTATTCGTCATAATTTTTGTTGTAGACTTCTAGTCACTGTTTTAGCATTTCTCTTTACCGTAGCGACAATACTTCAACACCTTGGTGCTAGACGAAGGCTTGACGATGTTGGAAAGAGCAACTGAGTTGCATAATTCAATGGCAGCATATGTAGTAAGCCATATATACATATACACCGGAGAAGAAGAAAGGGGTGTTAAGCTTTTGGAGAACACTATCAACAGCATCGGATCTCCAGGATTAGTCCAGTGCAGAAGGAAGTTACGTCAGATGGCGATGTCAAATTGGATGCGCAATCATATGATTGAACATTATATGCCACAGCCGAAATTATTCTGCAAAAAAAAAATACACCACGAGAAGAGCTTAAACCCATGGGATCCTCTTTATGACGAGGATGCGGAGATTACAATATCTTGTATGACATGCAAATGCATTAGGGAAATAAGCGTATTTTATGAAATACTGCGTGGTCTACTCACCGGTCCCGTGTAATGAATATGATCTGTATTAAGGTCATATCTTTTTCAAACTCGTAGATTATGATTTGTTAACTTTGTGTTTAGGTTACACGTACTGATATGGTTAGCAGTTCGGAACAACACACACAAACAGAGTGCATAGTGGCAGTTTTCAAACTCACAGTGGCAGTTTCGTAAATAAATTGTGCCGCCGTGATAAAGTGGTATAATTTTGTCATCCATTTGGTAATTAAAATGTACCATCGTCAGTAAAGTGGTACATTTTACTTACGAAACTGCCTCTGTGAGAATCAAAACCATTTCTCACAGAGAGTAATGGGGGCGCCATAAAAACTGATCCAATGTAGAACTAAAATGTACCACCTCTATATAAGTGGTACATTTTATTTTCAATACACGAAACTAAGTTTCCGATGGTACATTTCATGACCCTAAGCATAGTTTCAACCTATACAACTGAAACACCAAATATCCATCCCGTTTACCACCCTAAACAATCTCGTATGTTCACGTCTAAAGTGGAGCAAAGATAACCCAAATAAATGTCCAACGTACAGATACCAGGAAAACATAGTTTCAAACTTGGGCAAGTAGGAAAAACAAATTCAGTCCCTCCCCCTTCTACTTCTTTCACAAGCAAAGGCGAATTGAAAAGGGTAACACCATATCTCCAGAGTGGTAGAAAATATGAGGTTTTGTACCACCGAGTCAAAAGTGGTATAATCTTGAAATTCTCTAACACCACCCTAAATATTTTCGTATATTCGTGACTAAAGTGGTACAAAAATCACCCAAATGTATAGGTATACAAGGAGTTTTAGGTAATCATAATGTTTTACAACAAATATGGAGATTAACTGTAATCGGTTCTTTTCAAATATAATTTCAAAAGATATTTTAAAACATGTTTACATGATTTGTGAACTAATGCGATTAGTTTACTGCTAATAACAATCCGGTCCTAATCTTAAACAAACTTTATAAACACAGTAAGAAGAATGCAATAATTCTAGGGCATAGCCCTTAATAACTATTACATTACATCCTAATGTCCACAGAATAGCTCATAAGCAAAATGTATTCGCTGAGCATATCAATGTAGCATATACTACTACACTTCTAATGTTGTTTTTCAAACAGACAACTAGATAAGTATAATACAACCTGAAAGAGATAAGTGGGGTGAGGGATAGCACTGAGATCAGCAGTAGTGGAGAAATAACTACTTAATGGGGTTGTACAGCTTTCGTAAGTTCTTTTGGTGTTTCTTTCCCACTACATGCTTCTTAAGACAATCATTGCTTGTGCACCTAATATTGCAAACATCACACCATGGTTCTTCGATTTTTCGTTTTTTTGAAAGGTGGTGTTGTGCATTGTTACTCACCGGAAGCGGTGTTTTAGCATCAGCTTTGGTTGGGGTAGATAAGGGAATCGGGATTTGTAGCTTTCGTAAGCTCTTCTGGTGTTTGTTTCCCCCTAAATGCATTTTAAGACAATCATTGCTTGTGCAGCTGATTTTACAAACATCACACCAAGGTTCACCGATTTTACTTGTCCCTGAAAGGTTGTGCTGTACAATTCGATTATCAGGAAATTTTCCGGAATATTGGGGAAAATAAATCAGAAATAAACAAAAAACACTACTTCGAAATTCACAAACATTAATGTTAATCGAATTATTACAATGAATTTGTAGTATAGGTGTACGTATATTTATAAATAATAAGAAGTAAATGTTGATAAAATTACAGTACAATTCAGAAAAAAAGGATTAACTAATAGGAGAATATAATTTATTTACGCTATGCAACTACCCGTAGTTAAGTAAATCTAAACTCAATCATAAACCATAAAATCAATTAAAAAAAACAAACAAATGAATCCGGTTATCATAGAAAACGAAAGCATACCACAGAATAAGGAGAAAAAGGGGTAGATTGTTTGACAATCCAGTTTGCTGATGCAGCACCCGGGTCCGAATAAACCGATTGTGCTCCAAAACCCGGAGTGAAACCATAAATAGGAAGAGAGGCAGAAGGGTTAGAGGAGAGGTATGGAAATTGATGAGTGTATGAGAATGAGGGATTAACAATTGAAGGTGACAATGCTTGATTATTAGGTTCAGACATTGTTTTTTTTTGGTAATTCCAAAATTAAAAGGGGAAACAAATTTGGGAGAGGAATGATGAAGAAAAACTGAGTACATAGGAATGATGAAGAAACTGTATGGCCTCCAACACTTTATTTCACTGCGAAGTACTAAAGTAGCACATGCTTTAAAGACCCTGTACACAGGTTTGATTTGACAATTCAATGGGAGGATCAAAGGGGGGAATAAATGGGGGATTAATTAGTAGACATGCATCAAAAGCAGTATACAGGAAAACCGGGAAACGAGAAGAAATAAGATTGAGAAACCAAATATTTTTTTTTTCAAGATAATTTTAAAAAAGTATTTTGAAGAGCTATTGTCAAAAGATATTTTCAATAGCTTTTTTAATAAGTATTTCAACAATATTCACCAAATATGTCGTTTCAATATTTAGTTTTTCACGATATATATCAAGGACGCGACATAAGGGTCAAGTACTTGACATAATGTGCAGCGGGACACAACACTAAATTTTAGGCCACGTCTTTCTTAAGTGATGTTTTTTAAATTGGTCTAATTTTTTAAATTGGTCTTTCTTAAGTGATGTTTGTGTAATTAATTTTTTTCCAAAGCTATTTGTGTTTTCTTCACAATTTTAGGCCACGTCTTGATTTATATGAATTGGGGATGAAAAATTAAAAGCGATCTTTCTTAAGTGTTCACTTACCATGATTGCATTACCAACATATACGATTTACAACTGGGTGTGTGTCATTTGTGAAAATATGGGTGTGGTAATAGGCCGATTCAAAATCATGAAAATTTGGATAAAGTGATACTTGACGACAATGAAGACAGATTGACAATGACACACTTTCAGAAACGCAAATAGTTTTGACCGGTTGACAATGACCTAACACTGCCAGAGTTCATGGGAACCAAGCGTAATATTTTCTCTTTCTAACATTGCTTCGTTCATTGCCATCAGACCCTTTTTTGTAAAAACCCCTTTACACATCTTTTGACTTCTCCGTTTTTTTTTCTCTTTTTTCTCAGATTGTAACAAATCTGTTGCTGTAGTTCCAATCCTACGACACCGAAACCATGGCGTACAACAGTGAAGTCAGTGAGCTGCAAGAGCAACTTGAAGTGGTGTACACTGAATTGGCTGAAATTCGTGCCCAGTGGAAGGTCAAGGCAGAAGAATTGGCTACAATTAGAGCAGCACATAACGCAAAGCTACAAGAATTGAGGGTTTTGACGGCCCAGTTGAAGCGGCTTACGAATGTTGGTGTTCGAGGAGGTCATGTGAGGGATGAAGGTGGTGTTGGTGGAGGTCCTGGAGAACGGAACGAGGTTGGTGGTGTTGATGATGAGATGGAATGCATAATTAATTATAAGAACCACCACAGATATGCTCTGGTATTGTTTTTAACTTGCGTATGTGTGTTTGTCTTTATATTCGTGGAATAATTATAGGTGTGTGCCTAATTTTGTTCTTGTCCTGTTTTCCTGTCCTGTTTTCCGTGTGCGTAGCCTCTTCCTAGACGTTGGAAGTCTTTTGCTTCTGGTTTTTCCGGTCCTGTTTGTGTTCAGCGTGGTCCGGGAGGGCCATCGTGGCATGTGTAATTGCTCGGTGCTAATCTTAGTCACGCTCGTGGTCTGTACATGTACTCTGGTTGGGAGAAGTATGTGGCTGACAATGATGTCGAGCATGGTGATACTCTCAGAGTCCGGTATGTTGGTCGGGGGGGTTTCCATATTACTGTTTTAAAAGATGTTGATGATGGTGATGCTGGTAACTAAGAAGTCAAATGTGTATTAAAACCTTGTGTTTGTTTATGTCTGTAGTAGAACTTAATTGTGTTGGTTTATGTCTATTGAAACAATGTTTTGAGTATTGTAGAACATTAGTTCTACTATATTAAATAATTTCAAAAAGAATTTCAGCAGCCACATTACCCAAAACAGAGGATATACTTAGCTTTATTCATATGAAATAGCAGATTACAGCTACTCGTCACATCATTTCAAAGCTACCAATAGTAACACCAAATACATAACAAACTAATTTTAACAACAAAATGAACAAAGTCAGCAAATTCATCAGTTTTCTGCATAAACTCATTGAATTCTCGCCTCAGAAGTTTAACACTTGTAGCTTCAGCTGTGTTACCCACGCTACCAGCTGTGTCACACACGTACTGCTCCTCCTGAACCCACATGAAAAATTCACAGAATCTGCACTTGTAGTAGGGCCTTCCCGGGTTTGAAACAGAGCTTGAGAATCGTATATCAGCAGCTCTTGAGGGGTCACAGTTGCAGTTTACTGATTTGAACCACAAACCACTTCCACTCCTGTTGGTTGAAGAACCCATGCTAGAAGAAGACATTGACAAGTAGAAATCAAAAAAGGGTAAAGGGAAATTCCTCAATTTGATAAGAACAACAATAAAGCTTCAAATAAGTGGGTGGGGTAGTTTAAATAGAAAGAGGGACGGTTGCAAATTTTTTTTTTTTTTTTTTTTTTTGATTTTCATAAAGGAATTAAGAGTCCTTGATTTTCAAAATGTATTTATTTCTCTTATTGAGTAGTCTACAGTAGTCTAGTCACGTGACAAAAGTCATCTATCTCCTCCTTTGACTGTCTCTTACTCATCCCTTATTCAAAACCTTGATTCTAGTAAAGGAGCTATTGGGTATTCTAGCCTTTTTCGAATTCCCACCTATATTACACTGAAGCCCGTTTCACTTTCTCTCTCATCCGCCACTTCTCCTCTCCAAATTCTCTGATTTGTTTCGTCTCTCTGAACTTTTTGGAAACGAAAACCGTAATTCTGTGGTTCGGCTTCAATGGCGCCCAAAAGAAAGACCAGATCTTCCAAACCTTCGTCTTCAAAAGCTGCTCCAACCGCTTCTTCCTCTAAGAAGAAGGTTACCTTGATCTCGTCTTCCGAGCCTTCCTCCTCATCGGCGTCCTCCTCAGATTCTTCAGTTCCACGGTTTCCAGTTGACAAATGTCCGACTGAACCCGAGGTAATTTCTTCCCTTCCTTCGTCGTGGTTTAGAAATAACCAAACACTGGGTCAGTGGAAAGATGGGTATCATTCTCGCGGACTGTGTTTTTCTGCAATAATGAATACTGACCTAATTGATTCTGCTGCTCTCAATTGTTTTAAGGTCTTTAGAGAGTCTTCTTTATTTAAAATGTCATCTCTTTGTGACATCGCATACCCGCGTCTTACTCGTCTTTTTTACATAAACATGGTTGTTTCCAAGAGTCGTGGTGGGGAGACTAATCTTAAAACCCTTGTCAAAGGGAAACAAATAATCCTGAATCCGTCTACATTGGCCCAAATTTTAAAGACTACCCCTGATTTATGGACAGACTCTCATCCCCCTCGTCAGGAATGTGTGTCTAAGGCAAGAGAACAATATTTGCTTCCAGACCTTCCACAAGCTAGGCAATTAACTCATTCCTCTCTGAAACTTGAACCGAAAATTATCTTTACATATCTTGTTCGATGCATTGTTCCCCGCATAACTTCCAGGGAACTCGTCACAGATCAAACCCTTGAAATAATATTCCTGCTCCTTAATGGTTACGCCCTCGATTTACCTAACATAATCTTGAACCACATGGTTCACTGCTATTCTTCGCCACGCCGCCATACTCCTCTTCCTTACGCCAATCTGCTTCCCAAAATATTTGAGTTCTTTGAAATCGATTTAGGGAATGAGGAAGTCGAAAGAAACCGAACCCCTAACATTGGTATGGATTCTTTTAACAAAATCGGGATTTTCTGTCTTCCTGATGGTACATGGAAGCTCCGATCTGAGCTATCCTCTGATGAAATGTCTGCCCTGCCACCGTCTATGTCCAAAGGGAAAGAGAAAGCCCCTGCTAACCCTCCTTTGTCTTCCTCTCGTCTTGATGCCCTCGAATCTCGTCTTGATGGCCTCCACTCTCGTCTTGATGCCCTGGAATTCTGCCAAGATGAAAATCGTCGAGATATGATGCTTGAAATTCAAGACCAAGCAAAAAATTTGGACCAGACTCATGAACTTTTGGCAATTGTGAATGCCAAGATCAATCAAATGTTCTATCTCAATGCCCTAACCTACACAGCCACTGGTAGCATAATGCCCCTACATGAAGATGCTGCTCAGCAGGCGCGAGAGAAGTCTGCCAATGTTCTATTGAATTGTGTACGTAGTGTGAAGGACATGCCTATTTTACGACCCCAGCAGACCGAACCTACAATTATTACCGTTGAGGAATATGGGGTTGTCAAGAAATACAGGGAAGCGGAGGAGCAACGGAGGATTGATGAGATGATGAAGGACAAAGTCTTCGCAGAAGCTCATGGGCGCTGGTGTAAAAAGGCAAGGGATGATGTTCGCTTTAAACGATCCACGAGATGAAGGCCTTGAATTTGTGTTGTTTAAACAATTTTCCTTTGAACCTTTTCAATATTTGGTCTGTACTAAACAATGTTTTTGATTTTTTGTTGCACATTTCTTCTCTGGTTGACTGGATGTAATGTCAAAAAAGGGGGAGAGTGTAATGGTATTTGTCTTAATATCTTGTAGTTTTGAAGACCAGTATGCAGTATGTGATGTGCTAACGCACTCGTCTGTTAAGTTTATAGTTTATGTGTGTGGTTTCAACACCTTGAGTTTATATCTATCTGTGGAAATTGCGAATTGAACCTCTCACTGTTCTAATCCGTTTATTGATCTCAAGACCTTGAGATTATATCTACCAGAACCGCGAATTTTACACAATGTTTGAAAACCTAATGTTTGCAGATCTTGTAGTGTTTGAACTATTTTAAGAGCATGCATTTTGCGTATACGCTATTCTGTGAAAGTATAATCAATTACTTTTTCCATTGTTTCTCATCATAAGAGGTCTTGTACCAACCAACCTTTAGTGGTACCACCGTTATCTTAGTGGTTCATTATGTAAAATCTATTGTACCACCCAAAATTCAATGGTACTAAATATCCAACGAATGTACCACCGTCAATAATGACGTATGTTTCTTTCTTAAGCGAGGACAAAATTAAAAGGGTCACAGCATCTATCGACAGTGGTACAAGATAGGATGGTTATGTACCACGGCTATAAAAGTAGTACACGTTTATATCCACCCTGTACAATTTTTTATGTTCGTGTCTGAAAAGGGTTCGAGAATCGCCCAACTGTATAAGTAAACATACTGTTTTAGGTAAGCAAAATGTTTTAAGACAAATATGGAGAACAGTTGTAAACGGTTATTGTAGGCGAGTCATACTGTTTTGCTAGAAACCAACTGTGATTAGTTAACTAATGCGATTAGTTGCTAGAAATTGGGATTAATTAATACAAGAAGGTGACTTTTGAGGAGGTGTGTCAAGTTCAAACGGAAAGGCTTGCTTTGACTTGACAATTCAATGGGAGGATTAATAAGTACTCCTAGTAACGCATGAATTGCAATACAGAGGGAATCCTGGAAACTGGAAGAAATAAGTCTGACAAACGAAAAGACTTTTTTTTAAAAAAATAATTTTCCCAAAAATAGATTACAGATCTTTCCAAAATGACAACTCAATGCCAAAGTGTCAGAGATATTTGCAGGCAAGTCATTCGGACTGCTTTTGTACAGTGATGGAGGTCTTAATCTTTGAAAATGAGCAGTGAACTGTCAACAAAATGGCTTCGATTCTCGTGACTTGGAAAAGATCGGACGGGTGAGAGAGTTGAAGAAGTTCTTTGCCAATACTGGTTGTCCGATAGGAATACAGTTGTTGTTGGTGTGATTTTTTTTCAATATGTTCATTTTACCTATTTTAGACCCCTGCATTGGAATACTTTTCGACACCGCGGTTTGAAATGGATTTTTCCGGGACTTTTGCAAGTGGGGTTAAATGATTTTCAATTTCATTTGGTTTATGTTTTTTATGTAGCGGTTCTAATAATTTATGGGTTGTAAACGATCCGGGTAATGAACTGTCAGTGGGTCAAATGTTGTTGTACTTGAGTGTATTGGTTACATTGAAGTTACGGTTTGGGTCCAATTCAGATTCCAACAAAAGGGTTTGGGTTGTGATCGAATAACAACCCTTACGTACCACCCAACACATATTATCTTACAAACATAAACACCTATATGATATAACACACTTGTACATTTTATTATCTAACTCAAATTACCATCGTATTCTACCACCAGCTATACGTAAACCTCATAATCGCAACTTTAAAAAACCCGAATATAATTATTCCGTCACAATTGCATTACCCGAACACTAGAAACGATTTACGAATGGGTGTGTGTGATATTTGGAAGTAAGTTGCGGTAAAAAGGACGATTACATAGTTTCACCATGGTAATAGGCCTTTGGCAGTTTTTTTTGACAATTATAGAGCAATGCCACTAACACACATCATCGTGATTCAAATATTGTTGACAATGACAACTCAATGCCAAGGAGGCATAGATCTTTAAGATGGAGTGTCGGGCTGCTATTCTTTACAGGTTCCTATGACAATGATCATAATGGGACTACAGTGTTGTATGACGTACTCTACGAAAATTAGCAGTGAACCGTCAAAAAATTGGCTTCGACTGTCGTGATCTGTTTCGCTCGTCTGAACTTATTTAGCCCCTATGACATACTCCGTAGTGATTATTGTTGTACAGCTATGTTAATTTAATTATTGTTGTAAAACCTACCAAAAATTAATTGTTGTTCTAAACGTAACTGCAGCCTGCAGGAACAAAAACGGTTACAAAACAGTGAATTACAATGGTTATTAACCCATTCACTACGGTTACAAAAAATTGCGGAAACGCTAAAATAAAAAAAAAAGCCATAAAAATATTATGATTTCTATTATATTTCAACACTTACATATTTGAATGGGTATCCGGAATCGGAACCGGTACCCGGTTGAACCAATTCCAATTCCTAAATTTTAGGACCCGGTTGTACCGGTTCCATATTTTAGGACCCGGTTGTATCGGTCCCATATTTTAGGACCCGGTCCCAACCAACTCCGGGTACGGATCCTAAAATTTTGACCGGGTACCTGGTTTGCTCACCCCTAGTTAGTACCGTAATAATTTCTAGTGTTCGAATTGGTTGCAATGATAAGTTGTTGAAGGACCAATCGTTTCGGATATAAGGATTCTCAAGGACTACAAACTAGATCTTACTCCTTCAATTCTGTATTACAATCGATGTAGGTCCTTAAATCATTTTGCCAATCAAACGTGTCAAGTTTGAGGTACGCATAATTATGTGATCCAGGGTACCACCAAGACAGGTTATGTACCACCACAATTAGAGTGGTACGTATAAACTTTTAGAATGAGCCACTGTATAAACACTTGGATTATTAATAACCAAGGTGGTACAAATACCTCCGTCGTAGGAGAACGTTTACATCAATCAAGTCGTCGTAGTACATTAGAAATAATGTGACTTGTATTATTTCAGGGTACCACCTGCTCATTGCCGTTGAATAGTTTCCAACTGCGCTCTATGGTCCAATATCCGAACGTTCTGATTTGCAAATCACTAAGATTCTAGAGTACTGTAACTTAGTTATCAGTAACTTGACTAGTAATTAGGCATAATTAGTAATTACTAACTTGACTAGTTGTTAGCTGTAAGTCACTTGACTAATTGACTAGAAATTAGTTATTAGTCACTTGACTACTAATTAATTTTTAGTAACTAGTCGGGTGATGTCAACGTCCCCCTATGCCGCAGGCATTGTACCATCCTGAACCCCAGGTATAATCCATTTCTTTTACCCAGTGGTTCATTGTATAAGCTTGTTTGCACCATCAATACTTCAGTGGTACCAAAGTTGTCTTAATGGTATCTTAGTGGTACCCTTGACCACATGACATTATATAACAGGTTTTGTACCGGACTATAGTTGTGTTAGTGGTACCCTTTGATCACATGACACGGTACTTGAAACTTTCCACGTTTGATTGGTAAATTGGTTTAACAACCTACATCGAACCAAAGACAGGATTCTGGGATTGCAATATATACTCACTAGGAAGAACTGTAGTATTTAAGGGTTAATAAGCAATAAGGTGATGGCAATACAAATACATACCCTTCATCCTTTGCTGGAATTTACGATGCTCTACGGTCATCGTAAATTCCGGCAAGGATGAAGGGTCAATAGGGTGATGGCATAATAACAAGTATACTCTAGAAGTGGGGGTTGAAAAGAGTATGGCCACCTGTCGCAAGTTTTAAATTTCAAGGTCTTGAACGATGTTTAAACTATTCAGTTTCAAGGTTTTTGCAATTTACTTCAAGGCTTATAAAGCAGCAAAATAAAGCAAAAAAGGCATAAACGAGACAGATATTATTACGCATTTCGGAAAAAATTGACGACGTCTCCACCTACGGTTGTGCTAAGGCGTAATAAATTGTTTTAACTATTCAGTGTCAAGGCTTTGAGATTTACTTCAACGCTTAAAAACAAGTTGAGTAGATAAAACTGAAGTAAAAGCAGTAAAATTAAGCAAAAAAGCAGTAAAAGAGACAGATATTATTACGAAGTTCGGCAAAAAATGCCTACGTCTCCGCCTAGGGTTCCTCAACCCCTAGGTTTTTAAACTTGTTTTATTTATTTCTTCCTTTAGAGCCCTGAAGCACTTACAAGATCACCTCTCTTCTACCGGTAATGACCCGATTACACTTTAGAAACATATAGTAAAAATTCAAAATAGGAATTAAAAAAATGCCATGGAGGAATAACGATAATATGCGTGACTGTGGCTTCTTATGTTTGAACCTAAAATAAACAATTGTCCCAATTTAATTCGCCGTTTACTGGAGTCAGACTCTTTACTTGTGTTCCCTGGTTTTTCTTTGGATCTACACTCTCCACTCTGTAACATTGTATGTTTTTTATTTTTTTTCCACTTCGTCTTTTTAGGGGTATTTTTCATTTTCATGGTTTTGTTTATATCTCCAATGTTTAGTTGTTTTTCTGTCGTCTTTCCGTTCTTTCTGGCTGGTATGTTCATGGTTTTGTGTTCTGTTTCCTGATATCGCCGTTGTTGGGATGAGAATTATTGGCAAAATCCCTTTTTTCCTCATTTTTCGTGTGGGATTTTTGTACCACTTAGTTAGGATTGAACGGAATTGATATGAATTGTAGTGTTTTCCTTTTTGCCCAATTTTTTAACTAATTATTCGTGTTTATGGTACCACTTGTCAGGCCAACACACTTGTTATGGATGGTACATGAAATTGTACTACTTTTATTAGTGGTGCTGCTTTGTACCACTTTAGACACATGGAATTAGGGTTTTAATTCTGTCCTGTCTGCCCAATTTTTACACCATGATTTGGTTTTCCTGTCTGTTAGACCAGTACATACAGCAAAGCTGGAAGAAGCGAGGGTTGTCAACGAAACTACCATGACTGACTGCGAAGTGACTGAATTAGAAGGGCAACTTGACAAGTTGTACTCAGAGATGAACGAACTCACTGCGCAGCTGAGGAAAATGCTAGAAGAAGTAGATAAGGTTAGAGGAGTACAAATGGCAAAGAAGTTGAAAATGCTAGCAGAAGTAGATAAGATTGTAGCAGTAAATATGGCAAAGCTGGAAGAAGCGAGGGTATTGTGGGCCCGTTTGCGCCCGCTCCGGGATCAGCGAATTGCACGCTTTCAGATTGAAATTGATGCAAGCCGTTCATCGCATTCACAGTGAGTTACTATTGCTACGGTGCCGTTACCGTTAATCATGTGCGGTGTACTGCTCACGACAACTGATTTCAGTGCTATCCCTCCCCCGGCTAAGCTCTTTCTGGTTGTATTATATTTATCTATTTGTCTGTTTTAGAAATAGTATTACAAGTGTAGTATTGAACTATTTCAAGAGAATGCATTTTGCGTATACGGTATTCTGTGAAAATATAATCCATTTCTTTTTCCATTGTTTCTCATCATAAGAGGTCTTGTACCACCCAACCTTTAGTGGTACCAACGTTATCTTAGTGGTTCATTATGTAAAATTCATTGTACCACCCAGAATTCAGTGGTACTAAATATCCAACGAATGTACCACCGTTAATAATGACGCATGTTTCTTTCTTAAGCGAGGACAAAATTAAAAGGGTCACAGCATCTATCGACAGTGGTACAGGATAGGATGGTTATGTACCACGGTGATAAAAGTAGTACACGTTTATATCCACCCTGTACAATTTTGTATGTTCGTGTCTGAAAAGGGTTCGAAAATCGCCCAACTGTATATATAAACCTCATAAACCCAAATTTGTCACCCCGAATACATATAGAAGGTGACGTCCAGAATTCTTGTAAGCTCCGTCGAAGATTATTATACCGTCACAATTGCATTGCACTACCAACACTGCAGACATGGTTTACGAAAGGGCGTATCAGATATTTGAAATTATGAGTGTGGTAAAAGCCTAAAAGGACATCCATGGTAATGGTCATAATTTTTTTTACAATGGCAATGCAATGACAACTTCCATCTTGTTGACAATGACTTCATTTATAGTGGATCAGTGGATCAGATAGTGTTGACAATGACAATACAAAGACACATTGTCGGAAATATAAACAAAAGAAGTCATTCGTATCATGGCACTTCAGTGAGTAGAGTACCGTCATTAAATTACCGTCTTGTGTAAGATATTTATTCTCATTAAATTGATTAAACAAATAAATGATCAAGTTTCATCAACTTAATTACATCTTAATCACATTTTAAAGTGTGCAATTGCTTACGTACGGTGCCGGGGATAAAATAGTTTTAAAAAAATCACCGTATAAAATTTCCAAAGTACAAACACCAGAAAACATAAGTTTCCAACTAGGGCAAGTAGGAGAAACAAATAATTCATTCCCTCCCCCCTCCACTTATTTCTTAAGCATAGACAAAATTGAATGGGTGACACCGTGTTTCATGAGTAGTACAAAATGGGGGCGTTTTACATCACCGTGACTATATCCACCCTGATGTATAGGTAAACATAAAGTTTTTAGGTAAACATACTGTTTTAGGTAAATCACCCAAAAGTATAGGTAAACATAATGTTTTATTAGGTAATGATAATGTTTTATGACAAATATGGAGATTAATTGTAATCGGTTATTTTAGCTAATCATAATGTTTTGGTAGAAACCAATTGTGATTTGTGAACTAACGAACTTAGTTTACTGCTAATAATAATCCGGTTCTATGAGGTCACACATACGAGTATATGTGAGGAGTTTCGATATTTATTGTAAATATGAAGTGACATAAATGAAATTATACAGTGAAGATAGAGAAAGAAATTCGGTTTAAGTAATAAAAGAAGGTGACGGTTGTGGGTGAAAAGGTTTGATTTGACCACTCAATGGGTTGAGTAATAACTAGAAAAGCATGCATAGTAATAACTGTGTTTTGCAGTATTATCAATCCTCTTCAAACCCTTTTTTAACAAAAAACCCCCTTGTCTTTTCAGTTATCCATTTTCTCTGTATTTTTTTTCTATAAAGCACCTTCTAGTCAATCCAAATTGGCCCCAAATCAAATCATTTAACCCCACCTGCAAAAGGACACCGGCTTCGACACCAGCGCTTTGCACGGTTTTGCCGGGATATTGACGAACTCTTACAAATCATTCGGGAAGATATGGCGGAGACGGGCCACCGCTTCAAGTGAGGGCTGAAGTTGTGAATGGAGGAGGTCATGTACAACAGAGGGATGAAGGTGGTGCTCGAGGAGGTCCTAGAGAACGGATTGAGGTTGGTGGTGCTCATGATCCTTTGGAATGCATAATTAAATTTAAGAATCACCACAGATATGCCCTGGTATTGCGCTTAACTTGCGTATGTGTGTTTGTCTCTTTATTCGTGGAATAATTTTAGTATTGTGACTAATTTAGTTCTTGTGCTGTTTTCCTTGAGCGTAGCCTCTTCCTAGACGTTGGAAGTCTTTTGCTTCTGGTTTTTCGGGTCCTGTTCGTGTTCGACGTGGTCCGGGAGGTCCGTCGTGGAGAGTGGAATTGCTCGGTGCTGATCTTTGTGACTGTCGTGGTCTGTTCTTGTATTCTGGTTGGGAGACCTTTGTGGCGGACAATGATGTTGACCATGGTGATACTCTTAGTGTTCGTTATGTTGGTCAGGGGGTTTTCCAAACTACTGTGTTAACAGATGTTGATGATGGTGATGTTGGTGTTGGTAACTAAGATATCATTTGCGTTTTAAAACCTTGTGTTGGTTAATGTCTGAAGTAGCTTTTGAATTTTTGATAACCTTGTTTTTACTACATCGTTTTGAATTATGCAGATCAGAAACAATTTTGTATTCTTCGCTTAATTATGCAGTGTCTGACTGTCTATTGGGCAGTTGTGTATTGGATAACAGTATTTGGAGTGTTCCACTATAAATAGTTTCAAAGTTTGTTTTTAAGCCTGGAAGTTATTCGCAAAGTCCTGATGCTGAATAGTGAAATCAGTTTATTCCTCCTTGAAACTGATTTCAAGAACTTGAGATTTACAAGTGTTGCGAAAATTAGCCACACTCTTTTCAACCCCCCCTTATAGAATTTGAGTATACTTGTTACTATTTCATCACCTTTCAATATCTTTTGAGAAAGATAAAATACGGAGTATATTTCACAAAATCAATCAGAATATACGCTTCAAGGGATAAGTTTCACATTTAAACTTAATCCTTACAAAATCGAATTGCTTGTGTTTTAAATATCTGCTTAGCAGAAATTCCTTAACGATAGGCTGAATATTTCTGTTCTAATTTTAACGTTCAAAGTCAAATGCGGCGTAACACACCTTCGCTCCCCCTAAGAAGATGCACTCTTATTTAAGTTCAAAACGTGCATTTATTTCACCCAATTAACTCATACTACCTCTACAACTACCCCACTACCTCACCATATTAACCGTCACTTTTCCTCACCCTTCCCCCTTTAAACTCTTCCTCTTTCACACTCCACCCTCATCTATCAAATCAAATTAACTTCCCCATAAACTCTCATAATAACCGGCTTCACTCTCTCTCCTTCCTATTCACACTATTCATCTTCTCCTTCTCTTCAACACACTTCCATATCCATGAAAACCAACCTCTCAACACCGAAACCACCAAAAGCACGAACACCTCCATCCAACCCTCCATCTACTGACGGCTCACCTGACCCAGTACCAATCGACGTCGTTCACCCATCTGCTCCGCCCAAGAGGAAGGCTATAACCATGAAAGGAGGCGACAAGAAGAAGCGAAGGTCACAAAAGTTTCCATCTTGGAACTACACTCACGGCTATCACATCAATTATGACTGGTGTACGGCACGTAAGTTCTCCGAATTCACCTCCTTAATTGATTATCAAGAATGGGTAAATTTGTTCCAAAATTGTTCTCACTATCCAATTTATCCTAAGCTTCTGTTTGAGTTTAAAAATACTTTCAAACACAACAATGGTGTATGCACGGCTATAGTCAAAGATACTCACATTCAATTTGATGTTGCATACTTAAGTAGTTTGTTTCAAGTCCCCACCTCTGGCTATTGTTCGTACTTAAAACATAAACAAACTGTGCAAATTGGGCGTTATGATGAGAATAGGGTACTAAAATTTATAGGTGGAAACCCTAAAAGCAAGACCTCACATCATAACATACTCACTCCTCTTCACAAATTATTGTTCAATTTCACTTGGAGAGGCATTGTACCCCGTTTGCAAAAACGAAGCACAGTATCCTTACTAGATGCAACTATCATCTTTTGCGTTGCTCGAAAAATAAAAATAAATTTTCCGAAACTGATGATTGAACATTTGCTCTTTTATGCTGCTAAAACGACCATTCCATATGGGTCTCTTCTTACTGTGTTGTTTAAGTCATTTGGGATTGATGTTGAAAGTGAGTCACCCACTTATATTAAACCTGAAAACATCCTTTCCGAACAATCTTTGATCCGCCTAAGTCTTAAAATTGAGAGTGGGAAAATTTCTTTCTTGTCTAAAGGGGGAAAAGAAAAAATTGGAGGGAAGGGAAAAACACAAGTTGTAGAGGGAGATACAAGTGAGTCAGAAGAGGAGGGAAGTGTACCAGAAAAAGAAGAGAGTAAAGAAATCAGTGAGGGAGAAAAAGAAGAGAGTAACACTGAAGGAGAAAAAGAAGAGGAAACAATTTCCGAGGGGGAAACACAGGAGGCAGAACCTGAGAAAGGAGAGGAGACTCAGAGTGAGGGGGAATCTAGCTCAGAGACTGAGAGTCTTGACTTCCCTTTTGTTCCTGTGTTTAAAGGGGAACTCAGAAGGAGTAAGAGGAAAATTGTCAAACCTACTGTTTCTACTCCAAAGCCTGTGATAATTGAAGACATAAGTTCTTCAGATCACTCTGACCCTGATTTTACTCCTACTCAAGTCCCTTTTGCTTCTGAGCCTTCTCCTATTCTTAATTCCCCTCCAACACAAGCTGCCCTTTCTTCCATTCCTGTTTCACCTCCAAAACAGTCTTCTCCTTCTCCTTCTCCAGCCTTTTCTCCATCACATCCTACAGGCTTTGCTGCATTCTCGGGAACAAATGTGTCTGTTTTTGATCTTCAACAGGTGAAAGCACAGATGGAGAAGTTGACTACAATGGTCAGCAACAAGCTGGAAGACATGGCCAAACAAATGACCTCTCTACAGGGCCAGCTACAAACTCTGGCAGAATCTCAGGCCACAGGTTTTGAAAGGGTGGAGGAAAAGCTTGCACAGGCTGAAGGAAAGTTCACTGAAGGCAACAAGGAGATCTTGGAAACAATCCACAAAGTAGCCTTCGAGGAAGTAGAGGAAGACTCCCTTGATCCTACCAATGCAGCCTTTTAAACCCTTGATTTCACTTTTTCAAATTTAATATGTTGAACAATTTTCTTTTGTTTTTGTATATTTTCTTTGACTTTTGGTTTGTAAACTATCTTTTGCTAGATTCACTCTGTTCTTTTTCTTTTCCTATATCGGGAATTGTTGCCGAACTTTGTAATGATATTTGTCTCTTTTACTGATGTTTTGATTTATTTTACCGCTTTTAACTTCAGTTTTATTTACGCAACTTGTTTTTACAAATTGACAAGACCTTTACCCTGTATTATTAATACAACAAACACTCTACGAATTATTTTACAAAGCCTTGAAATTGATCTCAAGATCTTAACCCTCTATTATTAATACAACACTACAAACAATTGACAATTGGAATAATATTTTATACTCCCGCCGGTTTTGTTTTAATTGCAACTTTGGTGTGATTTGCGGTTCAAGAGGCAAAAGAGAGAAAGTTTGGCCCACCACTTGGGAAAGTAGTGGGAAAGTAAGGGTAAAATAGTAATTTTCAGGGATTTTGTTTGCCCAAAATAGAAATAAAATAGAAGGTTGCATTTAATTTAAAGCGGACTAAAATGGCAAAAGTTGCAAATATCCAAAACCGGAGGGAGTATTATTAATGCAACAAACAAAAGAAATACTATTGCAAATGAATTAACAATATCCAA
>JAWIZW010000261.1:0-25244 GCA_034703905.1 Chenopodium berlandieri | reverse complement strand
ACAAAGCTAATTGAATCAAATGAAAGTCAAACACATTCAAAAAAGCTATTTGAATCAAATGAAAATCAAATACATTCTACAAAGCTAATTGAATCAAATGAAAGTCAAACACATTCAAACAAAGCTATTTGAATCAAATGAAAGTCAAACACAATAAACAAAGCTAATTAAATTAAATAAAAGTCAAATACATTCTACAAAGCTAATTGAATCAAATGAAAGTCAAACACATTCAAATAAAGCTATTTGAATAAATGAAAGTCAAATACATTCTACAAAGCTAATTGAATCAAATGAAAGTCAAACACATTCAAACAAAGCTATTTGAATCAAATGAAAGTCAAATACATTCTACAAAGCATTAATCAAATGAAAAGTCAAACACATTCAAACAAAGCTATTGAATCAAATAAAAGTCAAATACATTCTACAAAGCTATTAATCAAATGAAAGTCAAACACATTCAAACAAATTATTTTAATCAAATGAAAGTCAAATGCATTCTACAAAGCTAATTGAATCAAATGAAAGTCAAACACATTCAAACAAAGCTATTGAATCAAATGAAAGTCAAATACATTCAAACAAAGCTATTGAATCAAATTAATGTCAAACACATTCAAACAAAGCTATTTTTGAATCAAATGAAAGTCAAATACATTCTACAAAGCTAATTGAATCAAATGAAAGTCAAACACATTCAAACAAAGCTATTTGAATCAAAATGAAGTCAAACACATTCTACAAAGCTAATTGAATCAAATGAAAGTCAAACACATTCAAACAAAGCTATTTGAATCAAATGAAAGTCAAATACATTCTACAAAGCTAATTGAATCAAATGAAAGTCAACACATTCAAACAAAGCTATTTGAATCAAATGAAAGTCAAAACACATTCAAACAAAGCTATTTGAATCAAATGAGAGTCAAATACATTCAAACAAAGCTAATTAAATCAAATCAAAGTCAAATACATTTACAAAGCTAATTGAATCAAATGAAAGTCAAACACATTCAAACAAAGCTATTTGAATCAAATGAAAAATCAAATACATTCTACAAAAGCTAATTGAATCAAATGAAAGTCAAACACATTCAAACAAAGCTATTTGAATCAAATGAAAGTCAAATACATTCAAACAAAGCTAATTAAATAAAATAAAAGTCAAATACATTCTACAAAGCTAATTGAATCAAATGAAAGTCAAACACATTCAAACAAAGTTATTTAATCAAATGAAAGTCAAATACATTCTACAAAGCTAATTGAATCAATGAAAGTCAAACACATTCAAACAAAGCTATTTGAATCAAATGAGAGTCAAATACATTCAAACAAAGCTAATTAAATAAATAAAAGTCAAAATACATTCTACAAAGCTAATTGAATCAAATGAAAGTCAAACACATTCAAACAAAGCTATTTGAATCAAATGAAAGTCAAATACATTCTACAAAGCAAATTGAATCAAATGAAAGTCAAACACATTCAAACAAAGCTATTTGAATCAAATGAAAGTCAAACACATTCAAACAAAGTTATTTAATCAAATGAAGTGAAATGCATTCTACAAAGCTAATTGAATCAAATGAAAGTCAAACACATTCAAACAAAGCTATTTGAATCAAATGAAAGTCAAACACATTCAAACAAAGCTATTTGAATCAAATGAAAGTCAAATACATTCTACAAAGCTAATTAAATCAAATGAAAGTGAAACACATTCAAACAAAGCTAATTGAATCAAATGAAAGTCAAATACATTCAAACAAAGCTAATTGAATCAAATAAAAGTCAAATACATTCTACAAAACTAATTGAATCAAATGAAAGTCAAACACATTCAAACAAAGCTATTTGAATAAATGAAAGTCAAATACATTCTACAAAGCTAATGAATCAAATTGAAAGTCAAACACATTTAAACAAAGCTTTTTGAATCAAATGAAAGTCAAATACATTCTACAAAGCTAATTGAATCAAATGAAAGAAAAACACATTCAAACAAAGCTATTTGAATCAAATGAAAGTCAAATACATTCAAACAAAGCTAATTAAATCAAATAAAAGTCAAATACATTTACAAAGCTAATTGAATCAAATGAAAGTCAAACACATTCAAACAAAGCTATTGAATCAAATGAAAGTCAAATACATTCTACAAAGCTAATTGAATCAAATGAAAGTCAAACACATTCAAACAAAGCTATTTGAATCAAATGAAAGTCAAATACATTCTACAAAGCTAATTGAATCAAATAAAAAGTCAAACACATTCAAACAAAGCTATTTGAATCAAATGAAAGTCAAACACATTCAAACAAGCTATTTAAATCAAATGAAAGTCAAATACATTCTACAAAGCTAATTGAATCAAATGAAAGTCAAACACATTCAAACAAAGCTATTTGAATCAAATGAAAGTCAAATACATTCTACAAAGCTAATTTGAATCAAATGAAAGTCAAACACATTCAAACAAAGCTATTTGAATCAAATGAGAGTCAAATACATTCTACAAAGCTAATTGAATCAAGTAAAAAGTCAAACACATTCAAACAAAGCTATTGAATCAAATGAAAGTCAAACACATTCAAACAAGTTATTTAAATCAAATGAAAGTGAAATGCATTCTACAAAGCTAATTGAATCAAATGAAAGTCAAACACATTCAAAAAAGCTATTTGAATCAAATGAAAGTCAAATACATTCTACAAAGCTAATGAATCAAATGAAAGTCAAACACATTCAAACAAAGCTATTTGAATCAAATGAAAGTCAAAACATTCAAAAAAAGCTAATTAATCAAATGAAAGTCAAATACATTCTACAAAGCTAATTGAATCAAATGAAAGTCAAACACATTCAAACAAAGCTATTTGAATCAAATGAAAGTCAAATACATTCTAAAAAGCTATTTGAATCAAATGAAAGTCAAACACATTCAAACAAAGCTATTTGAATCAAATGAAAGTCAAATACATTCTACAAAGCTAATTAAATCAAATGAAAGTCAAACACATTCAAACAAAGCTATTTGAATCAAATAAAAGTCAAATACATTCTACAAAGCTAATTAATCAAATGAAAGTCAAACACATTCAAACAAAGCTATTTGAATCAAATGAAAGTCAAATGCATTCTACAAAGCTAATTGAATCAAATGAAAGTCAAACACATTCAAACAAAGCTATTTGAATCAAATGAAAGTCAAATACATTCAAACAAAGCTAATGAATCAAATGAAAGTCAAACACATTCAAACAAAGCTATTTGAATCAAATGAAAGTCAAATACATTTACAAAGCTAATTGAATCAAAAAAAAAGTCAAACACATTCAAACAAAGCTATTTGAATCAAATGAAAGTCAAACACATTCTACAAAGCTAATTGAATCAAATGAAAGTCAAACACATTCAAACAAAGCTATTTGAATCAAATGAAAGTCAAATACATTCTACAAAGCTAATTGAATCAAATGAAAGTCAAACACATTCAAACAAAGCTATTTGAATCAAATGAAAGTCAAACACATTCAAACAAAGCTATTTGAATCAAATGAAAGTCAAATACATTCAAACAAAGCTAATTAAATCAAATGAAAGTCAAATACATTCTACAAAGCTAATTGAATCAAATGAAAGTCAAACACATTCAAAATAAGCTATTTGAATCAAATGAAAGTCAAATACATTCTACAAAGCTAATTGAATCAAATGAAAGTCAAACACATTCAAACAAAGCTATTTGAATCAAATGAAAGTCAAATACATTCAAACAAAGCTAATTAAATCAAATGAAAGTCAAATACATTCTACAAAGCTAAGAATCAAATGAAAGTCAAAACACATTCAAACAAAGCTATTTGAATCAAATGAAAGTCAAATGCATTCTACAAAGCTAATTGAATCAAATGAAAGTCAAACACATTCAAACAAAGCTATTTGAATCAAATGAAAGTCAAATACATTAACAAAGCTAATTAAATAAAATAAAAGTCAAATACATTCTACAAAGCTATTGAATCAAATGAAAGTCAAACACATTCAAACAAAGCTATTTGAATCAAATGAAAGTCAAATACATTCTACAAAGCTAATTGAATCAAATGAAAGTCAAACACATTCAAACAAAGCTATTTGAATCAAATGAAAGTCAAACACATTCAAACAAAGCTATTTGAATCAAATGAAAGTCAAATGCATTCTACAAAGCTAATTGAATCAAATGAAAGTCAAACACATTCAAACAAAGCTATTTGAATCAAATGAAGTCAAACACATTCAAACAAAGCTATTTGAATCAAATGAAAGTCAAATACATTCTACAAAGCTAATTAATCAAATGAAAGTCAAACACATTCAAACAAAGCTAATTGAATCAAATGAAAGTCAAATACATTCAAACAAAGCTAATTAAATCAAATAAAAGTCAAATACATTCTACAAAGCTAATTGAATCAAATGAAAGTCAAACACATTCAAATAAGCTATTTGAATTAAATGAAAGTCAAATACATTCTACAAAGCTAATTGAATCAAATGAAAGTCAAACACATTCAAACAAAGCTTTTTGAATCAAATGAAAGTCAAATACATTCTACAAAGCTAATTGAATCAAATGAAAGTCAAACACATTCAAACAAAGCTATTTGAATCAAATGAAAGTCAAATACATTCAAACAAAGCTAATTAAATCAAATTAAAAGTCAAATACATTCTACAAAGCTAATTGAATCAAATGAAAGTCAAACACATTCAAACAAAGCTATTGAATCAAATGAAAGTCAAATACATTCTACAAAGCTAATTGAATCAAATGAAAGTCAAACACATTCAAACAAAGCTATTTGAATCAAATGAAAGTCAAATACATTCTACAAAGCTAATTGAATCAAATGAAAGTCAAACACATTCAAACAAAGCTATTTGAATCAAATGAAAGTCAAATACATTCAAACAAGGTTATTTAAATCAAATGAGTCAAACACATTCTACAAAGCTAATTGAATCAAATGAAAGTCAAACACATTCAAACAAAGCTATTTGAATCAAATGAAAGTCAAATACATTCTACAAAGCTAATTGAATCAAATGAAAGTCAAACACATTCAAACAAAGCTATTTGAATCAAATGAAAGTCAAATACATTCTACAAAGCTAATTGAATCAAATGAAAGTCAAACACATTCAAACAAAGCTATTTGAATCAAATGAAAGTCAAACACATTCAAAAAGCTAATTAAATCAAATGAAAGTGAAATACATTCTACAAAGCTAATTGAATCAAATGAAAGTCAAAACACATTCAAATAAGCTATTTGAATCAAATGAAATCAAATACATTCTACAAAGCTAATTGAATCAAATGAAAGTCAAACACATGCAAACAAAGCTATTGAATCAAATGAAAGTCAAACACAATAAAAAAGCTAATTAAATCAAATGAAAGTCAAATACATTCTACAAAGCTAATGAATCAAATGAAAGTCAAACACATTCAAACAAAGCTATTTGAATCAAATGAAAGTCAAATACATTCTACAAAGCTATTTGAATCAAATGAAAGTCAAACACATTCAAACAAATAAAAAGCTATTTGAATCAAATGAAAGTCAAATACATTCTACAAAGCTAATTGAATCAAATGAAAGTCAAACACATTCAAACAAAGCTATTTGAATCAAATGAAAGTCAAATACATTCTACAAAGCTAATTTAATCAAATGAAAGTCAAACACATTCAAACAAAGCTATTTTAATCAAATGAAAGTGAAATGCATTCTACAAAGCTAATTGAATCAAATGAAAGTCAAACACATTCAAACAAAGCTATTTGAATCAAATGAAAGTCAAATACATTCAAACAAGCTAATTGAATCAAATGAAAGTCAAACACATTCAAACAAAGCTATTTGAATCAAATGAAAGTCAAATACATTCTACAAAGCTAATTGAATCAAATAAAAAGTCAAACACATTCAAACAAAGCTATTTGAATCAAATGAAAGTCAAAACATTCTACAAAGCTAATTGAATCAAATGAAAGTCAAACACATTCAAACAAAGCTATTGAATCAAATGAAAGTCAAATACATTCTACAAAGCTATTGAATCAAATGAAAGTCAAACACATTCAAACAAAGCTATTGAATCAAATGAAAGTCAAACACATTCAAACAAAGCTATTTGAATCAAATGAAAGTCAAATACATTCAAACAAAGCTAATTAAATAAAATGAAAGTCAAATACATTCTACAAAGCTAATTGAATCAAATGAAAGTCAAACACATTCAAAAAAGCTATTTGAATTAAATGAAAAGTCAAATACATTCTACAAAGCTAATTGAATCAAATGAAAGTCAAACACATTCAAACAAAGCTATTTGAATCAAATGAAAGTCAAATACATTCAAACAAAGCTAAACAATTAAAAAAAATAAAATAAAAGTCAAATACATTCTACAAAGCTAATTGAATCAAATGAAAGTCAAACACATTGAAAACAAAGCTATTTAATCAAATGAAAGTGAAATGCATTCTACAAAGCTAATTGAATCAAATGAAAGTCAAACACATTCAAACAAAGCTATTTGAATCAAATGAAAGTCAAATACATTCAAACAAAGCTAATTAAATCAAATAAAAGTCAAATACATTCTACAAAGCTAATGAATCAAATGAAAGTCAAACACATTCAAACAAAGCTATTTGAATCAAATGAAAGTCAAATACATTCTACAAAGCTAATTGAATCAAATGAAAGTATAAACACATTCAAACAAAGCTATTTGAATCAAATGAAAGTCAAACACATTCAAACAAAGTTATTTAATCAAATGAAAGTCAAATGCATTCTACAAAGCTAATTGAATCAAATGAAAGTCAAACACATTCAAACAAAGCTATTGAATCAAATGAGAGTCAAATACATTCAAACAAAGCTAATTGAATCAAATTAAGTCAAACACATTCAAACAAAGCTATTTGAATCAAATGAAAGTCAAATACATTCTACAAAGCTAATTGAATCAAATGAAAGTCAAACACATTCTACAAAGCTCATTGAATCAAATGAAAGTCAAACACATTCAAACAAAGCTATTGAATCAAATGAAAGTCAAATACATTCTACAAAGCTAATTGAATCAAATGAAAGTCAAACACATTCAAATAAAGTTATTAAATCAAATGAAAGTGAAATACATTCTACAAAGCTAATTGAATCAAATGAAAGTCAAACACATTCAAAATAAGCTATTTGAATCAAATGAAAGTCAAATACATTCTACAAAGCTAATTGAATCAAATGAAAGTCAAACACATTCAAACAAAGCTATTTGAATCAAATGAAAGTCAAACACATTCAAACAAAGCTATTTGAATCAAATGAAAGTCAAATACATTCTACAAAGCTAATTGAATCAAATGAAAGTCAAACACATTCAAACAAAGCTATTTGAATCAAATGAAAGTGAAATGATTCTACAAAGCTAATTGAATCAAACGAAAGTATTTAAATCAAATGAAAGTGAAATGCATTCTACAAAGCTAATTGAATCAAATAAGTCAAACACATTCAAACAAAGCTATTTGAATCAAATGAAAGTCAAATACATTCAAACAAAGCTAATTAAATCAAATGAAAGTCAAATACATTTTACAAAGCTAATTGAATCAAATGAAAGTCAAACACATTCAAACAAAGCTATTTGAATCAAATGAAAGTCAAATACATTCTACAAAGCTAATTGAATCAAATGAAAGTCAAACACATTCAAACAAAGCTAATTGAATCAAAAAAAGTCAAATACATTCTACAAAGCTAATTGAATCAAATGAAAGTCAAACACATTCAAAAAAGCTATTTGAATCAAATGAAAGTCAAATAATTCTACAAAGCAATGAATCAAATAATCAAAAAAAAAAACACATCAAACAAAGCTATTTGAATCAAATGAAAGTCAAACACATTCAAACAAAGCTATTTGAATCAAATGAAAGTCAAATACATTCTACAAAGCTAATTGAATCAAATGAAAGTCAAACACATTCAAACAAAGCTATTGAATCAAATGAAGTCAAATACATTCAAACAAAGCTAATTAAATCAAATAAAAGTCAAATACATTCTACAAAGCTAATTGAATCAAATGAAAGTCAAACACATTCAAACAAAGCTATTTGAATAAATGAAAGTCAAATACATTCTACAAAGCTAATTGAATCAAATGAAAGTCAAACACATTTAAACAAAGCTTTTTGAATCAAATGAAAGTCAAATACATTCTACAAAGCTAATTGAATCAAATGAAAGTAAAACACATTCAAACAAAGCTATTTGAATCAAATGAAAGTCAAATACATTCAAACAAAGCTAATTAAATCAAATAAAAGTCAAATACATTCTACAAAGCTAATTGAATCAAATGAAAGTCAAACACATTCAAACAAAGCTATTTGAATCAAATGAAAGTCAAATACATTCTACAAAGCTAATTGAATCAAATGAAAGTCAAACACATTCAAACAAAGCTATTTGAATCAAATGAGAGTCAAATACATTCTACAAAGCTAATTGAATCAAATAAAAAGTCAAACACATTCAAACAAAGCTATTTGAATCAAATGAAAGTCAAATACATTCAAACAAGTATTTAAATCAAATGAAAGTGAAATGTCATTCTACAAAGCTAATTGAATCAAATGAAAGTCAAACACATTCAAACAAAGCTATTTGAATCAAATGAAAGTCAAATACATTCTACAAAGCTAATTGAATCAAATGAAAGTCAAACACATTCAAACAAAGCTATTTGAATCAAATGAGAGTCAAATACATTCTACAAAGCTAATTGAATCAAATGAAAGTCAAACACATTCAAACAAAGCTATTTGAATCAAATGAAAGTCAAACACATTCAAACAAAGTTATTTAAATCAAATGAAAGTGAAATGCATTCTACAAATCTAATTGAATCAAATGACAGTCAAACACATTCAAAATAAGCTATTTGAATCAAATGAAAATCAAATACATTCTACAAAGCTAATTGAATCAAATGAAAGTCAAACACATTCAAACAAAGCTATTTGAATCAAATGAAAGTCAAACACAATAAAAAAAGCTAATTAAATTAAATAAAAGTCAAATACATTCTACAAAGCTAATTGAATCAAATGAAAGTCAAACACATTCAAATAAAGCTATTTGAATCAATGAAAGTCAAATACATTCTACAAAGCTATTTGAATCAAATGAAAGTCAAACACATTCAAACAAAGCTATTTGAATCAAATGAAAGTCAAATACATTCTACAAAGCTAATTAAATCAAATGAAAGTCAAACACATTCAAACAAAGCTATTGAATCAAATAAAAGTCAAATACATTCTACAAAGCTAATTTAATCAAATGAAAGTCAAACACATTCAAACAAAGTTATTTAATCAAATGAAAGTGAAATGCATTCTACAAAGCTAATTGAATCAAACGAAAGTCAAACACATTCAAACAAAGCTATTGAATCAAATGAGAGTCAAATACATTCAAACAAAGCTAATTGAATCAAATGAAAGTCAAACACATTCAAACAAAGCTATTGAATCAAATGAGAGTCAAATACATTCTACAAAGCTAATTGAATCAATGTAAAAAGTCAAACACATTCAAACAAAGCTATTTGAATCAAATGAAAGTCAAACACATTCTACAAAGCTAATTGAATCAAACGAAAGTCAAACACATTCAAACAAAGCTATTTGAATCAAATGAAAGTCAAATACATTCTACAAAGCTAATTGAATCAAATGAAAGTCAAACACATTCAAACAAAGCTATTTGAATCAAATGAAAGTCAAACACATTCAAACAAAGCTATTGAATCAAAGAGTCAAATACATTCAAACAAAGCTAATTAAATAAAATCAAAGTCAAATACATTCTACAAAGCTAATTGAATCAAATGACAGTCAAACACATTCAAAATAAGCTATTTGAATCAAATGAAAATCAAATACATTCTACAAAGCTAATTGAATCAAATGAAAGTTAAACACATTCAAACAAAGCTATTGAATCAAATGAAAGTCAAATACATTCAAACAAAGCTAATTAAATAAAATAAAAGTCAAATACATTCTACAAAGCTAATGGAATCAAATGAAAGTCAAACACATTGAAACAAAGTTATTTTAATCAAATGAAAGTGAAATGCATTCTACAAAGCTAATTGAATCAAACGAAAGTCAAACACATTCAAACAAAGCTATTGAATCAAATGAGAGTCAAATACATTCAAACAAAGCTAATTAAATAAAATAAAAATCAAATATATTCTACAAATCTAATTGAATCAAATGAAAGTCAAACACATTCAAACAAAGCTATTTGAATCAAATGAAAGTCAAATACATTCTACAAAGCAAATTGAATCAAATGAAAGTAAACACATTCAAACAAAGCTATTGAATCAAATGAAAGTCAAACACATTCAAACAAAGTTATTTTAATCAAATGAAAGTGAAATGCATTCTACAATGCTAATTGAATCAAATGAAAGTCAAACACATTCAAACAAAGCTATTTGAATCAAATGAGAGTCAAATACATTCAAACAAGCTAATTGAATCAAATTAATGTCAAACACATTCAAACAAAGCTATTTGAATCATATGAGAGTCAAATACATTCTACAAAGCTAATTGAATCAAATGAAAGTCAAACACATTCTACAAAGCTCATTGAATCAAATGAAAGTCAAACACATTCAAACAAAGCTATTGAATCAAATGAAAGTCAAATACATTCTACAAAGCTAATTGAATCAAATGAAAGTCAAACACATTCAAATAAAGTTATTTGAAACAAATGAAAGTGAAACGCATTCTACAAAGCTAATTGAATCAAATGAAAGTCAAACACATTCAAAATAAGCTATTTGAATCAAATGAAAGTCAAATACATTCTACAAAGCTAATTGAATCAAATGAAAGTCAAACACATTCAAACAAAGCTATTTGAATCAAATGAAGTCAAACACATTCAAACAAAGCTATTTGAATAAAATAAAAGTCAAATACATTCTACAAAGCTAATTGAATCAAATGAAAGTCAAACACATTCAAACAAAGCTATTTGAATCAAATGAAAGTGAAATGCATTCTACAAAGCTAATTGAATCAAACGAAAGTTATTTAAATCAAATGAAAGTGAAATGTATTTACAATGCTAATTGAATCAATAAAAGTCAAACACATTCAAACAAAGCTATTTGAATCAAATGAAGTCAAATACATTCAAACAAAGCTAATTAAATCAAATAAAAGTCAAATACATTTTACAAAGCTAATTGAATCAAATGAAAGTCAAACACATTCAAACAAAGCTATTTGAATCAAATGAAAGTCAAATACATTTCACAAAGCTAATTGAATCAAATGAAAGTCAAACACATTCAAACAAAGCTAATTGAATCAAATAAAGTCAAATACATTCTACAAAGCTAATTGAATCAAATGAAAGTCAAACACATTCAAAAAAGCTATTTGAATCAAATGAAAGTCAAATACATTCTACAAAGCTAATTGAATCAAATGAAAGTCAAACACATTCAAACAAAGCTATTTGAATCAAATGAAAGTCAAACACATTCAAACAAAGCTATTTGAATCAAATGAAAGTCAAATACATTCTACAAAGCTAATTAAATCAAATGAAAGTCAAACACATTCAAACAAAACTAATGAATCAAATGAAAGTCAAATACATTCAAACAAAGATTAATTAAATCAAATAAAAGTCAAATACATTCTACAAAACTAATTGAATCAAATGAAAGTCAAACACATTCAAATAAAGCTATTTGAATTAAATGAAAGTCAAATACATTCTACAAAGCTAATGTATCAAATGAAAGTCAAACACATTAAACAAAGCTTTTGAATCAAATGAAAGTCAAATACATTCTACAAAGCTAATTGAATCAAATGAAAGTAAAACACATTCAAACAAAGCTATTTGAATCAAATGAAAGTCAAATACATTCAAACAAAGCTAATTAAATCAATTAAAAGTCAAATACATTTACAAAGCTAATTGAATCAAATGAAAGTCAAACACATTCAAACAAAGCTATTTGAATCAAATGAAAGTCAAATACATTCTACAAAGCTATTTGAATCAAATGAGAGTCAAATACATTCTACAAAGCTAATTGAATCAAATAAAAAGTCAAACACATTCAAACAAAGCTATTGAATCAAATGAAAGTCAAACACATTCAAACAAGGTTATTTAAATCAAATGAAAGTGAAATGTATTCTACAAAGCTAATTGAATCAAATGAAAGTCAAACACATTCAAACAAAGCTATTTGAATCAAATGAAAGTCAAATACATTCTACAAAGCTAATTGAATCAAATGAAAGTCAAACACATTCAAACAAAGCTATTTGAATCAAATGAGAGTCAAATACATTCTACAAAGCTAATTGAATCAAATAAAAAGTCAAACACATTCAAACAAAGCTATTTGAATCAAATGAAAGTCAAACACATTCAAACAAGGTTATTTAATCAAATGAAAGTGAAATGATTCTACAAAGCTAATTGAATCAAATGAAAGTCAAACACATTCAAAAAAAGCTATTGAATCAAATGAAAATCAAATACATTCTACAAAGCTAATTGAATCAAATGAAAGTCAAACACATTCAAACAAAGCTATTTGAATCAAATGAAAGTCAAACACAATAAAAAAAAGCTAATTAAATTAAATAAAAGTCAAAACATTCTACAAAGCTAATTGAATCAAATGAAAGTCAAACACATTCAAATAAAGCTATTTGAATCAATGAAAGTGAAATACATTCTACAAAGCTATTTGAATCAAATGAAAGTCAAACACATTCAAACAAAGCTATTTGAATCAAATGAAAGTCAAATACATTCTACAAAGCTAATTAAATCAAATGAAAGTCAAACAAATTCAAACAAAGCTATTTGAATCAAATAAAAGTCAAATACATTCTACAAAGCTAATTAATCAAATGAAAGTCAAACAATTCAAACAAAGTTATTTTAATCAAATGAAAGTGAAATGCATTCTACAAAGCTAATTGAATCAAACGAAAGTCAAACACATTCAAACAAAGCTATTTGAATCAAAATGAGAGTCAAATACATTCAAACAAAGCTAATTGAATCAAATGAATGTCAAACACATTCAAACAAAGCTATTGAATCAAATGAGAGTCAAATACATTCTACAAAGCTAATTGAATCAAATAAAAGTCAAACACATTCAAACAAAGCTATTTGAATCAAATGAAAGTCAAACACATTCTACAAAGCTAATTGAATCAAATGAAAGTCAAACACATTCAAACAAAGCTATTTGAATCAAATGAAAGTCAAATACATTCTACAAAGCTAATTGAATCAAATGAAAGTCAAACACATTCAACAAAGCTATTTGAATCAAATGAAAGTCAAACACATTCAAACAAAGCTATTTGAATCAAATGAGAGTCAAATACATTCAAACAAAGCTAATTAAATAAAACAAAGTCAAATACATTCTACAAAGCTAATTGAATCAAATGACAGTCAAACACATTCAAAAAAGCTATTTGAATCAAATGAAAGTCAAATACATTCTACAAAGCTAATTGAATCAAATGAAAGTAAACACATTCAAACAAAGCTATTTGAATCAAATGAAAGTCAAATACATTCAAACAAAGCTAATTAAATCAAATGAAAGTCAAACACATTCTACAAAGCTAATTGAATCAAATGAAAGTCACACATTCAAACAAAGTTATTTAATCAAATGAAAGTGAAATGCATTCTACAAAGCTAATTGAATCAAACGAAAGTCAAACACATTCAAACAAAGCTATTTGAATCAAATGAGAGTCAAATACATTCAAACAAAGCTAATAAATAAAATAAAATCAAAATATTCTACAAAGCTAATTGAATCAAATGAAAGTCAAACACATTCAAACAAAGCTATTTGAATCAAATGAAAGTCAAATACATTCTACAAAGCAATTGAATCAAATGAAAGTCAAACACATTCAAACAAAGCTATTTGAATCAAATGAAAGTCAAACACATTCAAACAAAGCTATTTTAATCAAATGAAAGTGAAATGCATTCTACAATGCTAATTGAATCAAATGAAAGTCAAACACATTCAAACAAAGCTATTTGAATCAAATGAAGTCAAATACATTCAACAAAGCTAATTGAATCAAATGAAAGTCAAACACATTCAAACAAAGCTATTTGAATCAAATGAAAGTCAAATACATTCAAACAAAGCTAATTGAATCAAATGAAAGTCAAAACATTCTACAAAGCTAATTGAATCAAATGAAAGTCAAACACATTCAAACAAAGCTATTTGAATCAAATGAAAGTCAAATACATTCTACAAAGCTAATTGAATCAAATGAAAGTCAAAACACATTCAAACAAAGCTATTTTAAATCAAATGAAAGTCAAACACATTCTACAAAGCTAATTGAATCAAATGAAAGTCAAACACATTCAAACAAAGCTATTGAATCAAATGAAAGTCAAATACATTCTACAAAGCTAATTGAATCAAATGAAAGTCAAACACATTCAAACAAAGCTATTTGAATCAAATGAAAGTGAAATGCATTCTACAAAGCTAATTGAATCAAACGAAAGTTATTTAAATCAATGAAAGCAAATGTATTCTACAAGCTAATGAATCAAATAAAAGTCAAACACATTCAAACAAAGCTTTGAATCAAATGAGAGTCAAATACATTCAAACAAAGCTAATTGAATCAAATAAAAGTCAAATACATTTTACAAAGCTAATGAATCAAATGAAAGTCAAACACATTCAAACAAAGCTATTTGAATCAAATGAAAGTCAAATACATTCTACAAAGCTAATTGAATCAAATGAAAGTCAAACACATTCAAACAAAGCTAATTGAATCAAATGAAAGTCAAATACATTCTACAAAGCTAATTGAATCAAATGAAGTCAAACACATTCAAAAAAGCTATTTGAATCAAATGAAAGTCAAATACATTCTACAAAGCTAATTGAATCAAATTAAGTCAAACACATTCAAACAAAGCTATTTGAATCAAATGGAAGTCAAACACATTCAAACAAAGCTATTTGAATCAAATGAAAGTCAAATACATTCTACAAAGCTAATTGAATCAAATGAAAGTCAAACACATTCAAACAAAGCTATTTGAATCAAATGAAGTCAAATACATTCTACAAAGCTAATTAATCAAATGAAAGTCAAACACATTCAAACAAACTATTGAATCAAATGAAAGTCAAAACATTCAAACAAAGCTAATTAAATCAAATGAAAGTCAAATACATTCTACAAAGCTAATTGAATCAAATGAAAGTCAAACACATTCAAACAAAGCTATTTGAATCAAATGAAAGTCAATACATTCTACAAAGCTAATTGAATCAAATGAAAGTCAAACACATTCAAACAAAGCTTTTTGAATCAAATGAAAGTCAAATACATTCTACAAAGCTAATTGAATCAAATGAAAGTCAAACACATTCAAACAAAGCTATTTGAATCAAATGAAGTCAAATACATTCAAACAAAGCTAAAAATCAAATAAAAGTCAAATACATTTTACAAAGCTAATTGAATCAAATGAAAGTCAAACACATTCAAACAAAGCTATTTGAATCAAATGAAAGTCAAATACATTCTACAAAGCTAATTGAATCAAATGAAAGTCAAACACATTCAAACAAAGCTATTTGAATCAAATGAAAGTCAAATACATTCTACAAAGCTAATTGAATCAAATGAAAGTCAAACACATTCAAACAAAGCTATTTGAATCAAATGAAAGTCAAACACATTCAAACAAGCTATTAAATCAAATGAAAGTCAAATACATTCTACAAAGCTATTGAATCAAATGAAAGTCAAACACATTCAAACAAAGCTATTTGAATCAAATGAAAGTCAAATACATTCTACAAAGCTAATTGAATCAAATGAAAGTCAAACACATTCAAACAAAGCTATTTGAATCAAATGAAAGTCAAATACATTCTACAAAGCTAATTGAATCAAATGAAAGTCAAACACATTCAAACAAAGCTATTTGAATCAAATGAAAGTCAAACACATTCAAACAAAGCTATTTAAATCAAATGAAAGTCAAATACATTCTACAAAGCTAATTGAATCAAATGAAAGTCAAACACATTCAAAAAAGCTATTTGAATCAAATGAAAGTCAAATACATTCTACAAAGCTAATTGAATCAAATGAAAGTCAAACACATTCAAACAAAGCTATTTGAATCAAATGAAAGTCAAACACATTCAAACAAAGCTAATTAAATCAAATGAAAGTCAAATACATTCTACAAAGCTAATTGAATCAAATGAAAGTCAAACACATTCAAACAAAGCTATTTGAATCAAATGAAAGTCAAATACATTCTACAAAGCTAATTGAATCAAATGAAAGTCAAACACATTCAAACAAAGCTATTTGAATCAAATGAAAGTCAAATACATTCTACAAAGCTAATTAATCAAATGAAAGTCAAACACATTCAAACAAAGCTATTGAATCAAATGAAAGTCAAATACATTCTACAAAGCTAATTTAATCAAATGAAAGTCAAACACATTCAAACAAAGTTATTTTAATCAAATGAAAGTGAAATGCATTCTACAAAGCTAATTGAATCAAACGAAAGTCAAACACATTCAAACAAAGCTATTTGAATCAAATGAGAGTCAAATACATTCAAACAAAGCTAATTGAATCAAATTAATGTCAAACACATTCAAACAAAGCTATTGAATCAAATGAAAGTCAAACACATTCTACAAAGCTAATTGAATCAAATGAAAGTCAAACACATTCAACAAAGCTATTTGAATCAAATGAAAGTCAAACACATTCTACAAAGCTAATTGAATCAAATGAAAGTCAAACACATTCAAACAAAGCTATTTGAATCAAATGAAAGTCAAATACATTCTACAAAGCTAATTGAATCAAATGAAAGTCAAACACATTCAAACAAAGCTATTGAATCAAATGAAAGTCAAATACATTCTACAAAGCTAATTGAATCAAATGAAAGTCAAACACATTCAAACAAAGCTATTTGAATCAAATGAAAGTCAAACACATTCAAACAAGGTTATTTAAATCAAATGAAAGTGAAATGCATTCTACAAAGCTAATTGAATCAAATGAAAGTCAAACACATTCAAACAAAGCTATTTGAATCAAATGAAAGTCAAATACATTCTACAAAGCTAATTGAATCAAATGAAAGTCAAACACATTCAAACAAAGCTATTTGAATCAAATGAAAGTCAAATACATTCTACAAAGCTAATTGAATCAAAAAAAGTCAAACACATTCAAACAAAGCTATTTGAATCAAATGAAAGTCAAACACATTCAAACAAAGTTATTTAAATCAAATGAAAGTGAAATGCATTCTACAAAGCTAATTGAATCAAATGAAAGTCAAACACATTCAAACAAAGCTATTTGAATCAAATGAAAGTCAAATACATTCTACAAAGCTAATTGAATCAAATGAAAGTCAAACACATTCAAACAAAGCTATTTGAATCAAATGAAAGTCAAACACATTCAAACAAAGCTAATTAAATTAAATAAAAGTCAAATACATTCTACAAAGCTAATTGAATCAAATGAAAGTCAAACACATTCAAACAAAGCTATTTGAATCAATGAAAGTCAAATACATTCTACAAAGCTATTTGAATCAAATGAAAGTCAAACACATTCAAACAAAGCTATTTGAATCAAATGAAAGTCAAATACATTCTACAAAGCTAATTAAATCAAATGAAAGTCAAACACATTCAAACAAAGCTATTTGAATCAAATAAAAGTCAAATACATTCTAACAAAGCTAATTGAATCAAATGAAAGTCAAACACATTCAAACAAAGTTATTTTAATCAAATGAAAGTGAAATGCATTCTACAAAGCTAATTGAATCAAATGAAAGTCAAACACATTCAACAAAGCTATTTGAATCAAATGAAAGTCAAATACATTCAAACAAAGCTAATTGAATCAAATGAAAGTCAAACACATTCAAACAAAGCTATTTGAATCAAATGAAAGTCAAATACATTCTACAAAGCTAATTGAATCAAATGAAAGTCAAACACATTCAAACAAAGCTATTTGAATCAAATGAAAGTCAAACACATTCTACAAAGCTAATTGAATCAAATGAAAGTCAAACACATTCAAACAAAGCTATTGAATCAAATGAAAGTCAAATACATTCTACAAAGCTAATTGAATCAAAAAAGTCAAACACATTCAACAAAGCTATTGAATCAAATGAAAGTCAAACACATTCAAACAAAGCTATTTGAATCAAATGAAAGTCAAATACATTCAAACAAAGCTAATTAAATCAAATGAAAGTCAAATACATTCTACAAAGCTAATTGAATCAAATGAAGTCAAACACATTCAAAAAAAGCTATTTAAAAAAATGAAAGTCAAATACATTCTACAAAGCTAATTGAATCAAATGAAAGTCAAACACATTCAAACAAAGCTATTTGAATCAAATGAAAGTCAAATACATTCAAACAAAGCTAATTAAATAAAATAAAAGTCAAATACATTCTACAAAGCTAATTGAATCAAATGAAAGTCAAACACATTCAAACAAAGCTATTTGAATCAAATGAAAGTCAAATACATTTACAAAGCTAATTGAATCAAATGAAAGTAAAACACATTCAAACAAAGCTATTGAATCAAATGAAAGTCAAACACATTCAAACAAAGCTTTTAATCAAATGAAAGTGAAATGCATTCTACAATGCTAATTGAATCAAATGAAAGTCAAACACATTCAAACAAAGCTATTTGAATCAAATGAAAGTCAAATACATTCAAACAAAGCTAATTGAATCAAATGAAAGTCAAACACATTCAAACAAAGCTATTGAATCAAATGAGAGTCAAATACATTCTACAAAGCTAATTGAATCAAATGAAAGTCAAACACATTCTACAAAGCTATTGAATCAAATGAAAGTCAAACACATTCAAACAAAGCTATTTGAATCAAATGAAAGTCAAATACATTCTACAAAGCTAATTGAATCAAATGAAAGTCAAACACATTCAAACAAAGCTATTTAAATCAAATGAAAGTGAAAACGCATTCTACAAAGCTAATTGAATCAAATGACAGTCAAACACATTCAAAAAAGCTATTTGAATCAAATGAAAATCAAATACATTCTACAAAGCTAATTGAATCAAATGAAAGTCAAACACATTCAAACAAAGCTATTTGAATCAAATGAAAGTCAAACACATTCAAACAAAGCTATTTGAATAAAATGAAAGTCAAATACATTCTACAAAGCTAATTGAATCAAATGAAAGTCAAACACATTCAAACAAAGCTATTTGAATCAAATGAAAGTGAAATGCATTCTACAAAGCTAATTGAATCAAACGAAAGTTATTAAATCAAATGAAAGTGAAATGCATTCTACAATGCTAATTGAATCTAATAAAAGTCAAACACATTCAAACAAAGCTATTGAATCAAATGAAAGTCAAATACATTCAAACAAAGCTAATTAAATCAAATAAAAGTCAAATACATTTTACAAAGCTAATTGAATCAAATGAAAGTCAAACACATTCAAACAAAGCTATTTGAATCAAATGAAAGTCAAATACATTCTACAAAGCTAATTGAATCAAATGAAAGTCAAACACATTCAAACAAAGCTATTGAATCAAATAAAAGTCAAATACATTCTACAAAGCTAATTGAATCAAATGAAAGTCAAACACATTCAAAAAAGCTATTTGAATCAAATGAAAGTCAAATACATTCTACAAAGCTAATTGAATCAAATGAAAGTCAAACACATTCAAACAAAGCTATTTGAATCAAATGAAAGTCAAACACATTCAAACAAAGCTATTTGAATCAAATGAAAGTCAAATACATTCTACAAAGCTAATTGAATCAAATGAAAGTCAAACACATTCAAACAAAGCTATTTGAATCAAATGAAAGTCAAATACATTCTACAAAGCTAATTGAATCAAATGAAAGTCAAACACATTCAAACAAAGCTAATTGAATCAAATGAGAGTCAAATACATTCAAACAAAGCTAATTGAATCAAATAAAAGTCAAATACATTCTACAAACTAATTGAATCAAATGAAAGTCAAACACATTCAAATAAAGCTATTGAATCAAATGAAAGTCAAATACATTCTACAAAGCTAATTGAATCAAATGAAAGTCAAACACATTCAAACAAAGCTTTTTGAATCAAATGAAAGTCAAATACATTCTACAAAGCTAATTGAATCAAATGAAAGTCAAACACATTCAAACAAAGTTATTTGAATCAAATGAAAGTCAAATACATTCAAACAAAGCTAATTAAATCAAATGAAAGTCAAATACATTCTACAAAGCTAATTGAATCAAATGAAAGTCAAACACATTCAAACAAAGCTATTTGAATCAAATGAAAGTCAAATACATTCTACAAAGCTAATGAATCAAATGAAAGTCAAACACATTCAAACAAAGCTATTTGAATCAAATGAAAGTCAAATACATTCTACAAAGCTAATTGAATCAAATGAAAGTCAAACACATTCAAACAAAGCTATTTGAATCAAATGAAAGTCAAACACATTCAAACAAAGTTATTTAAATCAAATGAAAGTGAAATGCATTCTACAAAGCTAATTGAATCAAATGAAAGTCAAACACATTCAAACAAAGCTATTTGAATCAAATGAAAATCAAATACATTCTACAAAGCTAATTGAATCAAATGAAAGTCAAACACATTCAAACAAAGCTATTTGAATCAAATGAAAGTCAAACACATTCAAACAAAGCTAATTAAATCAAATAAAAGTCAAATACATTCTACAAAGCTAATTGAATCAAATGAAAGTCAAACACATTCAAATAAGCTATTTGAATCAATGAAAGTCAAATACATTCTACAAAGCTAATTGAATCAAATGAAAGTCAAACACATTCAAACAAAGTTATTGAATCAAATGAAAGTCAAATACATTCTACAAAGCTAATTGAATCAAATGAAAGTCAAACACATTCAAACAAAGCTATTTATCAAATGAAAGTCAAATACATTCAAACAAAGCTAATTAAATCAAATAAAAGTCAAATACATTCTACAAAGCTAATTGAATCAAATGAAAGTCAAACACATTCAAACAAAGCTAATTGAATCAAATGAAAGTCAAATACATTCTACAAAGCTAATTGAATCAAATGAAAGTCAAACACATTCAAACAAAGCTATTTGAATCAAATGAAAGTCAAACACATTCTACAAACTAATTGAATCAAATGAAAGTCAAAAACATTCAAACAAAGCTAATTGAATCAAATGAAAGTCAAACACATTCAAACAAAGCTTTTGAATCAAATGAAAGTCAAATACATTCAAACAAAGCTAATTGAATCAAATGAAAGTCAAACACATTCAAACAAAGCTATTTGAATCAAATGAAAGTCAAATACATTCTACAAAGCTAATTAAATCAAATGAAAGTCAAATACATTTTACAAAGCTAATTGAATCAAATGAAAGTCAAACACATTCAAACAAAGCTAATTGAATCAAATGAAAGTCAAACACATTCAAACAAAGCTTTGAATCAAATGAAAGTCAAATACATTCAAACAAAGCTAATTGAATCAAATGAAAGTCAAACACATTCAAACAAGCTATTGAATCAAATGAAAGTCAAATACATTTACAAAGCTAATTAAATCAAATAAAGTCAAATACATTTTACAAAGCTAATTGAATCAAATGAAAGTCAAACACATTCAAACAAAGCTAATTGAATCAAATAAAAGTAAATACATTCTACAAAGCTAATGAATCAAATGAAAGTCAAACATATTCAAACAAAGCTAATTGAATCAAATGGAAGTCAAATACATTCTACAAAGCTAATGAATCAAATAAAGTCAAACACATTCAAATAAGCTATTGAATCAAATGAAAGTCAAATACATTCTACAAAGCTAATTGAATCAAATGAAGTCAAACACATTCAAACAAAGCTATTTGAATCAAATGAAAGTCAAAACACATTCAAACAAATTCAAACAAAGCTATTTGAATCAAATGAAAGTCAAATACATTCTACAAAGCTAATTGAATCAAATGAAAGTCAAACACATTCAAACAAAGCTATTTGAATCAAATGAAAGTCAAATACATTCTACAAAGCTAATGAATCAAATGAAAGTCAAACACATTCAAACAAAGCTAATTGAATCAAATGAAAGTCAAACACATTCAAACAAAGCTATTGAATCAAATGAAAGTCAAACACATTCAAACAAAGCTATTTGAATCAAATGAGAGTCAAATACATTCTAAAAAGCTAATTAAATCAAATGAAAGTCAAACACATTCTACAAAGCTAATTGAATCAAATGAAAGTCAAACACATTCAAACAAAGCTATTGAATCAAATGAAAGTCAAACACATTCAAACAAAGCTATTTGAATCAAATGAAAGTCAAATACATTAAACAAAGCTAATTGAATCAAATGAAAGTCAAACACATTCAACAAAGCTATTTGAATCAAATGAAAGTCAACACATTCAAACAAAGCTATTTGAATCAAATGAAAGTCAAATACATTCTACAAAGCTAATTGAATCAAATGAAAGTCAAACACATTCAAACAAAGCTATTGAATCAAATGAAAGTCAAATACATTCTACAAAGCTATTGAATCAAATGAAAGTCAAACACATTCAAACAAAGCTATTTGAATCAAATGAAAGTCAAACACATTCAAACAAAGCTATTTGAATCAAATGAAAGTCAAATACATTCTACAAAGCTAATTGAATCAAATGAAAGTCAAACACATTCAAACAAAGCTATTTGAATCAAATGAAAGCAAATACATTCAAACAAAGCTAATTGAATCAAATGAAAGTCAAACACATTCAAACAAAGCTATTTGAATCAAATGAAAGTCAAACACATTCAAACAAAGTAATTTGAATCAAATGAAAGTCAAATACATTCTACAAAGCTAATTAAATCAAAAAAGTCAAACACATTCAAACAAAGCTATTTGAATCAAATGAAAGTCAAATACATTAAACAAAGCTAATTAAATCAAATGAAAGTCAAATACATTCTACAAAGCTAATTGAATCAAATGAAAGTCAAACACATTCAAACAAAGCTATTTGAATCAAATAAAAGTCAAATACATTCTACAAAGCTAATTGAATCAAATGAAAGTCAAACACATTCAAACAAAGCTATTTGAATCAAATGAAAGCCAAATACATTCTACAAAGCTAATTGAATCAAATGAAAGTCAAACACATTCAAACAAAGCTAATTGAATCAAATGAAAGTCAAACACATTCAAACAAAGCTATTTGAATCAAATGAAAGTCAAATACATTCAAACAAAGCTAATTGAATCAAATGAAAGTCAAATACATTCTACAAAGCTAATTGAATCAAATGAAAGTCAAACACATTCAAAAAGCTATTTGAATCAAATGAAAATCAAATACATTCTACAAAGCTAATTGAATCAAATGAAAGTCAAAACACATTCAAACAAAGCTATTGAATCAAATGAAAGTCAAACACATTCAAACAAAGCTATTTGAATCAAATGAAAGTCAAATACATTCACAAAGCTAATTGAATCAAATGAAAGTCAAACACATTCAAACAAAGCTATTTGAATCAAATGAAAGTCAAACACATTCAAACAAAGTTATTTAAATCAAATGAAAGTGAAATGCATTCTACAAAGCTAATTGAATCAAATGAAAGTCAAACACATTCAAATAAAGCTATTTGAATCAAATGAAAATCAAATACATTCTACAAAGCTAATTGAATCAAATGAAAGTCAAACACATTCAAACAAAGCTATTTGAATCAAATGAAAGTCAAACACATTCAAAAAAAGCTAATTGAATCAAATAAAAGTCAAATACATTCTACAAAGCTAATTGAATCAAATGAAAGTCAAACACATTCAAAACAAAGCTATTTGAATCAAATGAAAATTCAATACATTCTACAAAGCTAATTGAATCAAATGAAAGTCAAACATATTCAAACAAAGCTATTGAATCAAATGAAAGTCAAATACATTCAAACAAAGCTAATTAAATCAAATAAAAGTCAAATACATTCTACAAAGCTAATTGAATCAAATGAAAGTCAAACACATTCAAACAAAGCTATTTAATCAAATGAAAGTCAAATACATTCTACAAAGCTAATTGAATCAAATGAAAGTCAAACACATTCAAACAAAGCTATTTGAATCAAATGAAAGTCAAATACATTCTACAAAGCTAATTGAATCAAATGAAAGTCAAACACATTCAAACAAAGCTATTTGAATCAAATGAAAGTCAAAACATTTAACAAAGCTATTTAAATCAAATGAAAGTGAAATGACATTCTACAAAGCTAATTAATCAAATGAAAGTCAAAACACATTCAAACAAAGCTATTTGAATCAAATGAAAGTCAAATACATTCAAACAAAGCTAATTGAATCAAATGAAAGTCAAATACATTCTACAAAGCTAATTGAATCAAATGAAAGTCAAACACATTCAAACAAAGCTATTTGAATCAAATAAAAGTCAAATACATTTACAAAGCTATTGAATCAAATGAAAGTCAAACACATTCAAAAAAGCTATTTGAATCAAATGAAAGTCAAATACATTCTACAAAGCTAATTGAATCAAATGAAAGTCAAACACATTCAAACAAAGCTAATTGAATCAAATGAAAGTCAAACACATTCAAACAAAGCTATTTGAATCAAATGAGAGTCAAATACATTCAAACAAAGCTAATAAATAAAATGAAAGTCAAATACATTCTACAAAGCTAATTGAATCAAATGAAAGTCAAACACATTCAAAAAAGCTATTTGAATCAAATGAAATCAAATACATTCTACAAAGCTATTGAATCAAATGAAAGTCAAACACATTCAAACAAAGCTATTTGAATCAAATGAAAGTCAAATACATTCAAACAAAGCTAATTAAATCAAATAAAAGTCAAATACATTCTACAAAGCTAATTGAATCAAATGAAAGTCAA
>JAWIZW010000260.1:0-26000 GCA_034703905.1 Chenopodium berlandieri | reverse complement strand
ACATTCATTCTACAAAGCTAATTGAATCAAATGAAAGTCAAACACATTCAAACAAAGCTTTTTGAATCAAATGAAAGTCAAACACATTCAAACAAAGCAATTTAAATCAAATGAAGTGAAATGCATTCTACAAAGCTAACTGAATCAAATCAAAGTCAAACACATTCAAACAAAGCTTTTTGAATAAAATGAAAGTCAAATACATTCTACAAAGCTAATTGAATCAAATGAAAGTCAAACACATTCAAACAAAGCTTTTTGAATCAAATGAAAGTCAAACACATTCAAAAACAAAGCAATTTAAATCAAATGAAGTGAAATGCATTCTACAAAGCTAATGAATCAAATCAAAGTCAAACACATTCAAACAAAGCTTTTTGAATAAAATGAAAGTCAAATACATTCTACAAAGCTAATTGAATCAAATGAAAGTCAAACACATTCAAACAAAGCTTTTTGAATCAAATGAAAGTCAAACACATTCAAACAAAGCAATTTAAATCAAATGAAAGTGAAATGCATTCTACAAAGCTAACTGAATCAAATCAAAGTCAAACACATTCAAACAAAGCTTTTTGAATAAAATGAAAGTCAAATACATTCAAACAAAGCTAATTGAATCAAATGAAAGTCAACACATTCAAACAAAGCTTTTTGAATCAAATGAAAGTCAAACACATTCAAACAAAGCAATTTAAATCAAATGAAGTGAAATGCATTCTACAAAGCTAACAGAATCAAATCAAAGTCAAACACATTCAAACAAAGCTTTTTGAATAAAATGAAAGTCAAATACATTCTAACAAAGCTAATTGAATCAAATGAAAGTCAAACACATTCAAACAAAGCTTTTTGAATCAAATGAAAGTCAAACACATTCAAACAAAGCAATTTAAATCAAATGAAAGTGAAATGCATTCTACAAAGCTAACTGAATCAAATCAAAGTCAAACACATTCAAACAAAGCTTTTTGAATAAAATGAAAGTCAAAACATTCTACAAAGCTAATTGAATCAAATGAAAGTCAAACACATTCAAACAAAGCTTTTTGAATCAAATGAAAGTCAAACACATTCAAACAAAGCAATTAAATCAAATGAAGTGAAATGCATTCTACAAAGCTAACAGAATCAAATCAAAGTCAAACACATTCAAACAAAGCTTTTTGAATAAAATGAAAGTCAAATACATTCTACAAAGCTAATTGAATCAAATGAAAGTCAAACACATTCAAACAAAGCTTTTGAATCAAATGAAAGTCAAACACATTCAAACAAAGCAATTTAAATCAAATGAAGTGAAATGCATTCTACAAAGCTAACGAATCAAATCAAAGTCAAACACATTCAAACAAAGCTTTTGAATAAAATGAAAGTCAAATACATTCTACAAAGCTAATTGAATCAAATGAAAGTCAAACACATTCAAACAAAGCTTTTTGAATCAAATGAAAGTCAAACACATTCAAACAAAGCAATTTAAATCAAATGAAGTGAAATGCATTCTACAAAGCTAACAGAATCAAATCAAAGTCAAACACATTCAAACAAAGCTTTTTGAATAAAATGAAAGTCAAATACATTCTACAAAGCTAATTGAATCAAATGAAAGTCAAAAACATTCAAACAAAGCTTTTGAATCAAATGAAAGTCAAACACATTCAAACAAAGCTTTTTGAATCAAATTAAAGTCAAACACATTCAAACAAAGCTATTTAAATCAAATGAAAGTGAAATGCATTCAAAAAAGCAATTGAATCAAATGAAAGTCAAACACATTCAAACAAAGCTATTTGAATCAAATGAAAGTCAAATACATTCTACAAAGCTTTGAATCAAATGAAAGTCAAACACATTCAAACAAAGCTTTTTGAATCAAATGAAAGTCAAACACATTCAAACAAAGCTTTTGAATCAAATGAAAGTCAAACACATTCAAACAAAGCAATTAAATCAAATGAAAGTCAAATGCATTCTACAAAGCTTTTGAATCAAATAAAGTCAAACACATTCAAACAAAGCTTTTTGAATCAAATGAAAGTCAAATACATTCTACAAAGCTAATTGAATCAAATGAAAGTCAAACACATTCAAACAAAGCTTTTTGAATCAAATGAAAGTCAAACACATTCAAACAAAGCTTTTTGAATCAAATGAAAGTCAAACACATTCAAACAAAGCAATTTAAATCAAATGAAGTGAATGCATTCTACAAAGCTAACAGAATCAAATCAAAGTCAAACACATTCAAACAAAGCTTTTTGAAAAAATGAAAGTCAAATACATTCTACAAAGCTAATTGAATCAAATGAAAGTCAAACACATTCAAACAAAGCTTTTTGAATCAAATGAAAGTCAAATACATTCTACAAAGCTAATTGAATCAAATGAAAGTCAAAACACATTCAAACAAAGCTTTTTGAATCAAATGAAAGTCAAACACATTCAAACAAAGCAATTTGAATCAAATGAAAGTCAAATCATTCTACAAAGCTAATTGAATCAAATGAAAGTCAAACACATTCAAACAAAGCTTTTGAATCAAATGAAAGTCAAACACATTCAAACAAAGCAATTTAAATCAAATGAAGTGAAATGCATTCTACAAAGCTAACAGAATCAAATCAAAGTCAAACACATTCAAACAAAGCTTTTTGAATAAAATGAAAGTCAAATACATTCTACAAAGCTAATTGAATCAAATGAAAGTCAAACACATTCAAACAAAGCTTTTTGAATCAAATGAAAGTCAAACACATTCAAACAAAGCTTTTGAATAAAATTAAAATCAAACACATTCAAACAAAGCTATTAAATCAAATGAAAGTCAAATGCATTCTAAAAAGCAAATTGAATCAAATGAAAGTCAAACACATTCAAACAAAGCTTATTGAATCAAATTAAAGTCAAACACATTCAAACAAAGCTTTTTGAATCAAATGAAAGTCAAACACATTCAAACAAAGCAATTTAAATCAAATGAAAGTGAAATGCATTCTACAAAGCTAATGAATCAAATCAAAGTCAAACACATTCAAACAAAGCTTTTTGAATCAAATGAAAGTCAAACACATTCAAACAAAGCAATTTAAATCAAATGAAGTGAAATGCATTCTACAAAGCTAACAGAATCAAATCAAAGTCAAACACATTCAAACAAAGCTTTTTGAATAAAATGAAAGTCAAATACATTCTACAAAGCTAATTGAATCAAATGAAAGTCAAAAACATTCAAACAAAGCTTTTTGAATCAAATGAAAGTCAAACACATTCAAATAAAGCTTTTTGAATAAAATTAAATCAAACACATTCAAATGAAGCTATTTAAATCAAATGAAAGTGAAATGCATTCAAAAAGCAAATTGAATCAAATGAAAGTCAAACACATTCAAACAAAGCTATTTGAATCAAATAAAGTCAAACACATTCAAACAAAGCTTTTTGAATCAAATGAAAGTCAAACACATTCAAACAAAGCAATTTAAATCAAATGAAAGTGAAGTGCATTCTACAAAGCTAACAGAATCAAATCAAAGTCAAACACATTCAAACAAAGCTTTTTGAATAAAATGAAAGTCAAATACATTCTACAAAGCTAATTGAATCAAATGAAAGTCAAACACATTCAAACAAAGCTTTTTGAATCAAATGAAAGTCAAACACATTCAAACAAAGCAATTTAAATCAAATGAAGTGAAATGCATTCTACAAAGCTAACTGAATCAAATCAAAGTCAAACACATTCAAACAAAGCTTTTTAATAAAATGAAAGTCAAATACATTCTACAAAGCTAATTGAATCAAATGAAAGTCAAACACATTCAAACAAAGCTTTTTGAATCAAATGAAAGTCAAACACATTCAAACAAAGCAATTTAAATCAAATGAAGTGAAATGCATTCTACAAAGCTAACTGAATCAAATCAAAGTCAAACACATTCAAACAAAGCTTTTTGAATAAAATGAAAGTCAAAATACATTCAAACAAAGCTAATTGAATCAAATGAAAGTCAAAAACATTCAAACAAAGCTTTTTGAATCAAATGAAAGTCAAACACATTCAAACAAAGCTTTTTGAATAAAATTAAATCAAACACATTCAAATGAAGCTATTTAAATCAAATGAAAGTGAAATGCATTCAAAAAGCAAATTGAATCAAATGAAAGTCAAACACATTCAAACAAAGCTATTTGAATCAAATGAAAGTCAAACACATTCAAACAAAGCTTTTTGAATCAAATGAAAGTCAAACACATTCAAACAAAGCAATTTAAATCAAATGAAAGTGAAATGCATTCTACAAAGCTAAATGAATCAAATCAAAGTCAAACACATTCAAACAAAGCTTTTTGAATAAAATGAAAGTCAAATACATTCTACAAAGCTAATTGAATCAAATGAAAGTAAAACACATTCAAACAAAGCTTTTTGAATCAAATGAAAGTCAAACACATTCAAACAAAGCAATTTAAATCAAATGAAGTGAAATGCATTCTACAAAGCTAACTGAATCAAATCAAAGTCAAACACATTCAAACAAAGCTTTTTGAATAAAATGAAAGTCAAATACATTCTACAAAGCTAATTGAATCAAATGAAAGTCAAACACATTCAAACAAAGCTTTTTGAATCAAATGAAAGTCAAACACATTCAAACAAAGCAATTTAAATCAAATGAAGTGAAATGCATTCTACAAAGCTAAATGAATCAAATCAAAGTCAAACACATTCAAACAAAGCTTTTTGAATAAAATGAAAGTCAAATACATTCTACAAAGCTAATTGAATCAAATGAAAGTCAAAAACATTCAAACAAAGCTTTTTGAATCAAATGAAAGTCAAACACATTCAAATAAAGCTTTTTGAATAAAATAAAATCAAACACATTCAAATGAAGCTATTTAAATCAAATGAAAGTGAAATGCATTCTAAAAAGCAAATGAATCAAATGAAAGTCAAACACATTCAAACAAAGCTATTTGAATCAAATTAAAGTCAAACACATTCAAACAAAGCTTTTTGAATCAAATGAAAGTCAAACACATTCAAACAAAGCAATTTAAATCAAATGAAAGTGAAATGCATTCTACAAAGCTAACTGAATCAAATCAAAGTCAAACACATTCAAACAAAGCTTTTTGAATAAAATGAAAGTCAAATACATTCTACAAAGCTAATTGAATCAAATGAAAGTCAAACACATTCAAACAAAGCTTTTGAATCAAATGAAAGTCAAACACATTCAAACAAAGCAATTTAAATCAAATGAAGTGAAATGCATTCTACAAAGCTAACTGAATCAAATCAAAGTCAAACACATTCAAACAAAGCTTTTTAATAAATGAAAGTCAAATACATTCTACAAAGCTAATTGAATCAAATGAAAGTCAAACACATTCAAACAAAGCTTTTTGAATCAAATGAAAGTCAAACACATTCAAACAAAGCATTTAAATCAAATGAAGTGAAATGCATTCTACAAAGCTACAGAATCAAATCAAAGTCAAACACATTCAAACAAAGCTTTTTGAATAAATGAAAGTCAAATACATTCTACAAAGCTAATTGAATCAAATGAAAGTCAAAAACATTCAAACAAAGCTTTTGAATCAAATGAAAGTCAAACACATTCTACAAAGCTATTGAATCAAATGAAAGTCAAAAACATTCAAACAAAGCTTTTGAATCAAATGAAAGTCAAACACATTCAAACAAAGCTTTTTGAATCAAATGAAAACAAACACATTCAAATGAAGCTATTAAATCAAATGAAAGTGAAATGCATTCTAAAAAGCAATTGAATCAAATGAAAGTCAAACACATTCAAACAAAGCTATTTGAATCAAATTAAAGTCAAACACATTCAAACAAAGCTTTTTGAATCAAATGAAAGTCAAACACATTCAAACAAAGCAATTTAAATCAAATGAAAGTGAAATGCATTCTACAAAGCTAACAGAATCAAATCAAAGTCAAACACATTCAAACAAAGCTTTTTGAATAAAATGAAAGTCAAATACATTCTACAAAGCTAATTGAATCAAATGAAAGTCAAACACATTCAAACAAAGCTTTTTGAATCAAATGAAAGTCAAACACATTCAAACAAAGCAATTTAAATCAAATGAAGTGAAATGCATTCTACAAAGCTAATGAATCAAATCAAAGTCAAACACATTCAAACAAAGCTTTTTGAATAAAATGAAAGTCAAATACATTCTACAAAGCTAATTGAATCAAATGAAAGTCAAACACATTCAAACAAAGCTTTTTGAATCAAATGAAAGTCAAACACATTCAAACAAAGCAATTTAAATCAAATGAAGTGAAATGCATTCTACAAAGCTAACAGAATCAAATCAAAGTCAAACACATTCAAACAAAGCTTTTTGAATAAAATGAAAGTCAAATACATTCTACAAAGCTAATTGAATCAAATGAAAGTCAAACACATTCAAACAAAGCTTTTTGAATCAAATGAAAGTCAAAAACATTCAAACAAAGCTTTTTGAATCAAATGAAAGTCAAACACATTCAAACAAAGCTTTTTGAATAAAATTAAAATCAAACACATTCAAATGAAGCTATTTAAATCAAATGAAAGTGAAATGCATTCTAAAAGCTAATTGAATCAAATGAAAGTCAAACACATTCAAACAAAGCTATTTGAATCAAATTGAAAGTCAAACACATTCAAACAAAGCAATTTAAATCAAATGAAAGTGAAATGCATTCTACAAAGCTAACTGAATCAAATCAAAGTCAAACACATTCAAACAAAGCTTTTTGAATAAAATGAAAGTCAAATACATTCTACAAAGCTAATTGAATCAAATGAAAGTCAAACACATTCAAACAAAGCTTTTTGAATCAAATGAAAGTCAAACACATTCAAACAAAGCAATTTAAATCAAATGAAAGTGAAATGCATTCTACAAAGCTACTGAATCAAATCAAAGTCAAACACATTCAAACAAAGCTTTGAATAAAATGAAAGTCAAATACATTCTACAAAGCTAATTGAATCAAATGAAAGTCAAACACATTCAACAAAGCTTTTTGAATCAAATGAAAGTCAAACACATTCAAACAAAGCAATTTAAATCAAATGAAGTGAAATGCATTCTACAAAGCTAACTGAATCAAATCAAAGTCAAAAACATTCAAACAAAGCTTTTTAATAAAATGAAAGTCAAATACATTCTACAAAGCTAATTGAATCAAATGAAAGTCAAAACACATTCAAACAAAGCTTTTTGAATCAAATGAAAGTCAAACACATTCAAACAAAGCAATTTAAATCAAATGAAGTGAATGCATTCTACAAAGCTAACAGAATCAAATCAAAGTCAAACACATTCAAACAAAGCTTTTTGAATAAAATGAAAGTCAAATACATTCTACAAAGCTAATTGAATCAAATGAAAGTCAAACACATTCAAACAAAGCTTTTTGAATCAATGAAAGTCAAACACATTCAAACAAAGCATTTAAATCAAATGAAGTGAAATGCATTCTACAAAGCTAACAGAATCAAATCAAAGTCAAACACATTCAAACAAAGCTTTTTGAATAAATGAAAGTCAAATACATTCTACAAAGCTAATGAATCAAATGAAAGTCAAACACATTCAAACAAAGCTTTTTGAATCAAATGAAAGTCAAACACATTCAAACAAAGCAATTTAAATCAAATGAAAGTGAAATGCATTCTACAAAGCTAACTGAATCAAATCAAAGTCAAACACATTCAAACAAAGCTTTTTGAATAAAATGAAAGTCAAATACATTCTACAAAGCTAATTGAATCAAATGAAAGTCAAACACATTCAAACAAAGCTTTTTGAATCAAATGAAAGTCAAACACATTCAAACAAAGCAATTTAAATCAAATGAAGTGAAATGCATTCTACAAAGCTAACAGAATCAAATCAAAGTCAAACACATTCAAACAAAGCTTTTTGAATAAAATGAAAGTCAAATACATTCAACAAAGCTAATTGAATCAAATGAAAGTCAAACACATTCAAACAAAGCTTTTTGAATCAAATGAAAGTCAAACACATTCAAACAAAGCAATTAAATCAAATGAAGTGAAATGCATTCTACAAAGCTAATTGAATCAAATGAAAGTCAAACACATTCAAACAAAGCTTTTTGAATCAAATGAAAGTCAAACACATCTCAAACAAAGCAATTTAAATCAAATGAAGTGAATGCATTCTACAAAGCTAACTGAATCAAATCAAAGTCAAACACATTCAAACAAAGCTTTTGAATAAATGAAAGTCAAATACATTCTACAAAGCTAATTGAATCAAATGAAAGTCAAACACATTCAAACAAAGCTTTTTGAATCAAATGAAAGTCAAACACATTCAAACAAAGCAATTTAAATCAAATGAAGTGAAATGCATTCTACAAAGCTAACAGAATCAAATCAAAGTCAAACACATTCAAACAAAGCTTTTGAATAAAATGAAAGTCAAATACATTCTACAAAGCTAATTGAATCAAATGAAAGTCAAAAACATTCAAACAAAGCTTTTTGAATCAAATGAAAGTCAAACACATTCAAACAAAGCTTTTGAATAAAATGAAAGTCAAACACATTCAAATGAAGCTATTTAAATCAAATGAAAGTGAAATGCATTCTAAAAGCAATTGAATCAAATGAAAGTCAAACACATTCAAACAAAGCTATTTGAATCAAATTAAAGAAAACACATTCAAACAAAGCTTTTTGAATCAAATGAAAGTCAAATACATTCTACAAAGCTAATTGAATCAAATGAAAGTCAAACACATTCAAACAAAGCTTTTTGAATCAAATGAAAGTCAAACACATTCAAACAAAGCAATTTAAATCAAATGAAGTGAAATGCATTCTACAAAGCTAACAGAATCAAATCAAAGTCAAACACATTCAAACAAAGCTTTTTGAATAAAATGAAAGTCAAATACATTCTACAAAGCTAATTGAATCAAATGAAAGTCAAAAAACATTCAAACAAAGCTTTTTGAATCAAATGAAAGTCAAACACATTCAAACAAAGCTTTTTGAATAAAATGAAAGTCAAACACATTCAAACAAAGCTATTTAAATCAAATGAAAGTGAAATGCATTCTAAAAAGCAAATTGAATCAAATGAAAGTCAAACACATTCAAACAAAGCTATTTGAATCAAATGAAAGTCAAACACATTCTACAAAGCTATTTTGAATCAAATGAAAGTCAAACACATTCAAACAAAGCTTTTTGAATCAAATGAAAGTCAAACACATTCAAACAAAGCTTTTTGAATCAAATGAAAGTCAAACACATTCAAACAAAGCAATTTTAAATCAAATGAAAGTCAAATACATTCTACAAAGCTAATTGAATCAAATCAAAGTCAAACACATTCAAACAAAGCTTTTTGAATAAAATGAAAGTCAAATACATTCTACAAAGCTAATTGAATCAAATGAAAGTCAAACACATTCAAACAAAGCTTTTTGAATCAAATGAAAGTCAAACACATTCAAACAAAGCTTTTTGAATAAAATGAAAGTCAAACACATTCAAACAAAGCAATTTAAATCAAATGAAGTGAAATGCATTCTACAAAGCTAATTGAATCAAATCAAAGTCAAACACATTCAAACAAAGCTTTTTGAATAAAATGAAAGTCAAATACATTCTACAAAGCTATTGAATCAAATGAAAGTCAAACACATTCAAACAAAGCTTTTGAATCAAATGAAAGTCAAACACATTCTACAAAGCTAATTGAATCAAATGAAAGTCAAACACATTCAAACAAAGCTTTTTGAATCAAATGAAAGTCAAACACATTCAAACAAAGCAATTGAATCAAATGAAAGTCAAATACATTCTACAAAGCTAATTGAATCAAATGAAAGTCAAACACATTCAAACAAAGCTTTTTGAATCAAATGAAAGTCAAACACATTCAAACAAAGCAATTTAAATCAAATGAAGTGAAATGCATTCTACAAAGCTAACAGAATCAAATCAAAGTCAAACACATTCAAACAAAGCTTTTTGAATAAAATGAAAGTCAAATACATTCTACAAAGCTAATTGAATCAAATGAAAGTCAAAAACATTCAAACAAAGCTTTTGAATCAAATGAAAGTCAAACACATTCAAACAAAGCTTTTTGAATAAAATGAAAGTCAAACACATTCAAACAAAGCTATTTAAATCAAATGAAAGTCAAATGCATTCTAAAAGCTAATTGAATCAAATGAAAGTCAAACACATTCAAACAAAGCTATTTGAATCAAATGAAAGTCAAACACATTCAAACAAAGCTTTTGAATCAAACATGAAAGTCAAACACATTCAAACAAAGCAATTTAAATCAAATGAAAGAAATGCATTCTACAAAGCTAATTGAATCAAATGAAAGTCAAACACATTCAAACAAAGCTTTTGAATCAAATGAAAGTCAAACACATTCAAACAAAGCAATTTAAATCAAATGAAAGTGAAATGCATTCTACAAAGCTAACAGAATCAAATCAAAGTCAAACACATTCAAACAAAGCTTTTTGAATAAAATGAAAGTCAAATACATTCTACAAAGCTAATTGAATCAAATGAAAGTCAAAAACATTCAAACAAAGCTTTTGAATCAAATGAAAGTCAAACACATTCAAACAAAGCTTTTTGAATAAATTAAAATCAAACACATTCAAACAAAGCTATTAAATCAAATGAAAGTGAAATGCATTCTAAAAGCAAATTGAATCAAATGAAAGTCAAACACATTCAAACAAAGCTATTTGAATCAAATAAAGTCAAACACATTCAAACAAAGCTTTTTGAATCAAATGAAAGTCAAACACATTCAAACAAAGCAATTTAAATCAAATGAAAGTGAAATGCATTCTACAAAGCTAACTGAATCAAATCAAAGTCAAACACATTCAAACAAAGCTTTTGAATAAAATGAAAGTCAAATACATTCTACAAAGCTAATTGAATCAAATGAAAGTCAAACACATTCAAACAAAGCTTTTTGAATCAAATGAAAGTCAAACACATTCAAACAAAGCAATTTAAATCAAATGAAGTGAAATGCATTCTACAAAGCTAACTGAATCAAATCAAAGTCAAAACACATTCAAACAAAGCTTTTTAATAAAATGAAAGTCAAATACATTCTACAAAGCTAAATGAATCAAATGAAAGTCAAACACATTCAAACAAAGCTTTTTGAATCAAATGAAAGTCAAACACATTCAAACAAAGCAATTTAAATCAAATGAAGTGAAATGCATTCTACAAAGCTAACAGAATCAAATCAAAGTCAAACACATTCAAACAAAGCTTTTTGAATAAAATGAAAGTCAAATACATTCTACAAAGCTAATTGAATCAAATGAAAGTCAAAAACATTCAAACAAAGCTTTTTGAATCAAATGAAAGTCAAACACATTCAAACAAAGCTTTTTGAATAAAATTAAAACAAACACATTCAAATGAAGCTATTTAAATCAAATGAAAGTGAAATGCATTCTAACAAAGCAAATTGAATCAAATGAAAGTCAAAACACTTTTAAACAAAGCTATTTGAATCAAATGAAAGTCAAACACATTCAAACAAAGCTTTTTGAATCAAATGAAAGTCAAACACATTCAAACAAAGCAATTTAAATCAAATGAAAGTGAATGCATTCTACAAAGCTAACTGAATCAAATCAAAGTCAAACACATTCAAACAAAGCTCTTTTGAATAAAATGAAAGTCAAATACATTCTACAAAGCTAATTGAATCAAATGAAAGTCAAACACATTCAAACAAAGCTTTTTGAATCAAATGAAAGTCAAACACATTCAAACAAAGCAATTTAAATCAAATGAAGTGAAATGCATTCTACAAAGCTAACTGAATCAAATCAAAGTCAAACACATTCAAACAAAGCTTTTTGAATAAAATGAAAGTCAAATACATTCTACAAAGCTAATTGAATCAAATGAAAGTCAAACACATTCAAACAAAGCTTTTGAATCAAATGAAAGTCAAACACATTCAAACAAAGCAATTTAAATCAAATGAAGTGAAATGCATTCTACAAAGCTAATGAATCAAATCAAAGTCAAACACATTCAAACAAAGCTTTTGAATAAAATGAAAGTCAAATACATTCTACAAAGCTAATTGAATCAAATGAAAGTCAAAACATTCAAACAAAGCTTTGAATCAAATGAAAGTCAAACACATTCAAACAAAGCTTTTGAAAAAATTAAAATCAAACACATTCAAATGAAGCTATTTAAATCAAATGAAAGTGAAATGCATTCTAAAAAGCAAATTGAATCAAATGAAAGTCAAACACATTCAAACAAAGCTATTTGAATCAAATTAAAGTCAAACACATTCAAACAAAGCTTTTTGAATCAAATGAAAGTCAAACACATTCAAACAAAGCAATTTAAATCAAATGAAAGTGAAGTGCATTCTACAAAGCTAACTGAATCAAATCAAAGTCAAACACATTCAAACAAAGCTTTTTGAATAAAATGAAAGTCAAATACATTCTACAAAGCTAATTGAATCAAATGAAAGTCAAACACATTCAAACAAAGCTATTTGAATCAAATGAAAGTCAAACACATTCAAACAAAGCTTTTTGAATAAAATGAAAGTCAAATACATTCTACAAAGCTAATTGAATCAAATGAAAGTCAAAAACATTCAAACAAAGCTTTTTGAATCAAATGAAAGTCAAACACATTCAAACAAAGCTTTTTGAATCAAATTGAAAGCAAACACATTCAACAAAGCTATTGAATCAAATGAAAGTCAAACACATTCAAAAAAGCTTTTTGAATCAAATGAAAGTCAAACACATTCAAACAAAGCAATTAAATCAAATGAAAGTGAAATGCATTCTACAAAGCTAACTGAATCAAATCAAAGTCAAACACATTCAAACAAAGCTTTTGAATAAAATGAAAGTCAAATACATTCTACAAAGCTAATTGAATCAAATGAAAGTCAAACACATTCAAACAAAGCTTTTTGAATCAAATGAAAGTCAAACACATTCAAACAAAGCAATTTAAATCAAATGAAGTGAAATGCATTCTACAAAGCTAACTGAATCAAATCAAAGTCAAACACATTCAAACAAAGCTTTTTAATAAAATGAAAGTCAAATACATTCTACAAAGCTAATTGAATCAAATGAAAGTCAAACACATTCAAACAAAGCTTTTTGAATCAAATGAAAGTCAAACACATTCAAACAAAGCAATTTAAATCAAATGAAGTGAAATGCATTCTACAAAGCTAACAGAATCAAATCAAAGTCAAACACATTCAAACAAAGCTTTTTGAATAAAATGAAAGTCAAATACATTCTACAAAGCTAATTGAATCAAATGAAAGTCAAACACATTCAAACAAAGCTTTTTGAATCAAATGAAAGTCAAACACATTCAAACAAAGCAATTTAAATCAAATGAAGTGAAATGCATTCTACAAAGCTAACAGAATCAAATCAAAGTCAAACACATTCAAACAAAGCTTTTTGAATAAAATGAAAGTCAAATACATTCTACAAAGCTATTGAATCAAATGAAAGTCAAACACATTCAAACAAAGCTTTTTGAATCAAATGAAAGTCAAACACATTCAAACAAAGCAATTTAAATCAAATGAAAGTGAATGCATTCTACAAAGCTAACTGAATCAAATCAAAGTCAAACACATTCAAACAAAGCTTTTGAATAAAATGAAAGTCAAATACATTACAAAGCTAATTGAATCAAATGAAAGTCAAACACATTCAAACAAAGCTTTTTGAATCAAATGAAAGTCAAACACATTCAAACAAAGCAATTTAAATCAAATGAAGTGAAATGCATTCTACAAAGCTAACAGAATCAAATCAAAGTCAAACACATTCAAACAAAGCTTTTGAATAAAATGAAAGTCAAATACATTCTACAAAGCTAATTGAATCAAATGAAAGTCAAACACATTCAAACAAAGCTTTTTGAATCAAATGAAAGTCAAACACATTCAAACAAAGCAATTTAAATCAAATGAAAGTGAAATGCATTCTACAAAGCTAATGAATCAAATGAAAGTCAAAACACATTCAAACAAAGCTTTTTGAATCAAATGAAAGTCAAACACATTCAAACAAAGCAATTTAAATCAAATGAAGTGAAATGCATTCTACAAAGCTAACAGAATCAAATCAAAGTCAAACACATTCAAACAAAGCTTTTTGAATAAAATGAAAGTCAAATACATTCTACAAAGCTAATTGAATCAAATGAAAGTCAAAAACATTCAAACAAAGCTTTTTGAATCAAATGAAAGTCAAACACATTCAAATAAGCTTTTGAATGAATAAAATTAAAATCAAACACATTCAAATGAAGCTATTTAAATCAAATGAAAGTGAAATGCATTCTAAAAAGCAAATTGAATCAAATGAAAGTCAAACACATTCAAACAAAGCTATTTGAATCAAAATAAAGTCAAACACATTCAAACAAAGCTTTTTGAATCAAATGAAAGTCAAACACATTCAAACAAAGCAATTTAAATCAAATGAAAGTGAAATGCATTCTACAAAGCTAACATGAATCAAATCAAAGTCAAACACATTCAAACAAAGCTTTTTGAATATAAATGAAAGTCAAATACATTCTACAAAGCTAATTGAATCAAATGAAAGTCAAACACATTCAAACAAAGCTTTTTGAATCAAATGAAAGTCAAACACATTCAAACAAAGCAATTTAAATCAAATTAAGTGAAATGCATTCTACAAAGCTAACTGAATCAAATCAAAGTCAAACACATTCAAACAAAGCTTTTTAATAAATGAAAGTCAAATACATTCTATAAAGCTAATTGAATCAAATGAAAGTCAAACACATTCAAACAAAGCTTTTGAATCAAATGAAAGTCAAACACATTCAAACAAAGCAATTTAAATCAAATGAAGTGAAATGCATTCTACAAAGCTAACAGAATCAAATCAAAGTCAAACACATTCAAACAAAGCTTTTTGAATAAAATGAAAGTCAAATACATTCTACAAAGCTAATTGAATCAAATGAAAGTCAAAAACATTCAAACAAAGCTTTTTGAATCAAATGAAAGTCAAACACATTCAAATAAAGCTTTTTGAATAAAATTAAAATCAAACACATTCAAATGAAGCTATTTAAATCAAATGAAAGTGAAATGCATTCTAAAAAGCAAATTGAATCAAATGAAAGTCAAACACATTTAAACAAAGCTATTTGAATCAAATTAAAGTCAAAACACATTCAAACAAAGCTTTTTGAATCAAATGAAAGTCAAACACATTCAAACAAAGCAATTTAAATCAAATGAAAGTGAAATGCATTCTACAAAGCTAACTGAATCAAATCAAAGTCAAACACATTCAAACAAAGCTTTTTGAATAAAATGAAAGTCAAATACATTCTACAAAGCTAATTGAATCAAATGAAAGTCAAACACATTCAAACAAAGCTTTTTGAATCAAATGAAAGTCAAACACATTCAAACAAAGCAATTAAATCAAATGAAGTGAAATGCATTCTACAAAGCTAACGAATCAAATCAAAGTCAAACACATTCAAACAAAGCTTTTTGAATAAAATGAAAGTCAAATACATTCTACAAAGCTAATTGAATCAAATGAAAGTCAAACACATTCAAACAAAGCTTTTTGAATCAAATGAAAGTCAAACACATTCAAACAAAGCAATTAAATCAAATGAAGTGAAATGCATTCTACAAAGCTAATGAATCAAATCAAAGTCAAACACATTCAAACAAAGCTTTTTGAATAAAATGAAAGTCAAATACATTCTACAAAGCTAATTGAATCAAATGAAAGTCAAAAACATTCAAACAAAGCTTTTTGAATCAAATGAAAGTCAAAACATTCAAATAAAGCTTTTTGAATAAAATTAAATCAAACACATTCAAACAAAGCTATTTAAATCAAATGAAAGTGAAATGCATTCAAAAAAGCAAATTGAATCAAATGAAAGTCAAACACATTCAAACAAAGCTTTTGAATCAAATTAAAGTCAAACACATTCAAACAAAGCTTTTTGAATCAAATGAAAGTCAAACACATTCAAACAAAGCAATTTAAATCAAATGAAAGTGAATGCATTCTACAAAGCTAACTGAATCAAATCAAAGTCAAAACACATTCAAACAAAGCTTTTTGAATAAATGAAAGTCAAATACATTCTACAAAGCTAATTGAATCAAATGAAAGTCAAACACATTCAAACAAAGCTTTTTGAATCAAATGAAAGTCAAACACATTCAAACAAAGCTTTTTGAATCAAATGAAAGTCAAATACATTCTACAAAGCTAATTGAATCAAATGAAAGTCAAAAACATTCAAACAAAGCTTTTTGAATCAAATGAAAGTCAAACACATTCAAACAAAGCTTTTGAATAAAATGAAAGTCAAACACATTCAAATGAAGCTATTTGAATCAAATGAAAGTCAAAACACATTCAAAAAAGCAAATTGAATCAAATGAAAGTCAAAACATTCAAACAAAGCAATTTAAATCAAATGAAAGTGAATGCATTCTACAAAGCTAACTGAATCAAATCAAAGTCAAACACATTCAAACAAAGCTTTTTGAATAAAATGAAAGTCAAATACATTCTACAAAGCTAATTGAATCAAATGAAAGTCAAACACATTCAAACAAAGCTTTTTGAATCAAATGAAAGTCAAACACATTCAAACAAAGCAATTTAAATCAAATGAAGTGAAATGCATTCTACAAAGCTAATTGAATCAAATCAAAGTCAAAACACATTCAAACAAAGCTTTTAATAAAATCAAATGAAAGTCAAATACATTCTACAAAGCTAATTGAATCAAATGAAAGTCAAACACATTCAAACAAAGCTTTTTGAATCAAATGAAAGTCAAACACATTCAAACAAAGCAATTTAAATCAAATGAAGTGAAATGCATTCTACAAAGCTAACAGAATCAAATCAAAGTCAAACACATTCAAACAAAGCTTTTTGAATAAAATGAAAGTCAAATACATTCTACAAAGCTAATTGAATCAAATGAAAGTCAAACACATTCAAACAAAGCTTTTTGAATCAAATGAAAGTCAAACACATTCAAACAAAGCAATTAAATCAAATGAAGTGAAATGCATTCTACAAAGCTAACAGAATCAAATCAAAGTCAAACACATTCAAACAAAGCTTTTGAATAAAATGAAAGTCAAATACATTCTACAAAGCTAATTGAATCAAATGAAAGTCAAACACATTCAAACAAAGCTTTTTGAATCAAATGAAAGTCAAACACATTCAAACAAAGCAATTAAATCAAATGAAAGTGAAATGCATTCTACAAAGCTAACTGAATCAAATCAAAGTCAAACACATTCAAACAAATTTTTGAATAAAATGAAAGTCAAATACATTCTACAAAGCTAATTGAATCAAATGAAAGTCAAACACATTCAAACAAAGTTTTGAATCAAATGAAAGTCAAACACATTCAAACAAAGCAATTAAATCAAATGAAGTGAAATGCATTCTACAAAGCTAACAGAATCAAATCAAAGTCAAACACATTCAAACAAAGCTTTTTGAATAAAATGAAAGTCAAATACATTCTACAAAGCTAATTGAATCAAATGAAAGTCAAAAACATTCAAACAAAGCTTTTTGAATCAAATGAAAGTCAAACACATTCAAACAAAGCTTTTTGAATAAAATTAAATCAAACACATTCAAATGAAGCTATTTAAATCAAATGAAAGTGAAATGCATTCTAAAAAGCTAATTGAATCAAATGAAAGTCAAACACATTCAAACAAAGCTTTTGAATAAATTAAAGTCAAATACATTCTACAAAGCTTTGAATCAAATGAAAGTCAAACACATTCAAACAAAGCTTTTTGAATCAAATGAAAGTCAAACACATTCAAACAAAGCTTTTGAATCAAATGAAAGTCAAACACATTCAAACAAAGCAATTAAATCAAATGAAAGTGAAATGCATTCTACAAAGCTAATTGAATCAAATGAAAGTCAAACACATTCAAACAAAGCTTTTTGAATAAAATGAAAGTCAAATACATTTACAAAGCTAATTGAATCAAATGAAAGTAAAACACTTCAAACAAAGATTTGAACAAATTAAAGAAAGTCAATCACATTCAAACAAAGCTAATTGAATCAAATGAAAGTCAAAACATTCAAACAAAGCTTTTTGAATCAAATGAAAGTCAAACACATTCAAACAAAGCTTTTTGAATAAAATAAAGTCAAACACATTCAAATGAAGCTATTTAAATCAAATGAAAGTGAAATGCATTCAAAAAAGCAAATTGAATCAAATGAAAGTCAAACACATTCAAACAAAGCTATTTGAATCAAATAAAGTCAAACACATTCAAACAAAGCTTTTGAATCAAATGAAAGTCAAACACATTCAAACAAAGCAATTTAAATCAAATGAAAGTGAAATGCATTCTACAAAGCTAACTGAATCAAATCAAAGTCAAACACATTCAAACAAAGCTTTTTGAATAAATGAAAGTCAAATACATTCTACAAAGCTAATTGAATCAAATGAAAGTCAAACACATTCAAACAAAGCTTTTTGAATCAAATGAAAGTCAAACACATTCAAACAAAGCAATTTAAATCAAAAAGTGAAATGCATTCTACAAAGCTAACTGAATCAAATCAAAGTCAAACACATTCAAACAAAGCTTTTTGAATAAAATGAAAGTCAAATACATTCTACAAAGCTAATTGAATCAAATGAAAGTCAAACACATTCAAACAAAGCTTTTTGAATCAAATGAAAGTCAAACACATTCAAACAAAGCAATTTAAATCAAATGAAGTGAAATGCATTCTACAAAGCTAACAGAATCAAATCAAAGTCAAACACATTCAAACAAAGCTTTTGAATAAAATGAAAGTCAAATACATTCTACAAAGCTAATTGAATCAAATGAAAGTCAAAAACATTCAAACAAAGCTTTTTGAATCAAATGAAAGTCAAACACATTCAAACAAAGCTTTTTGAATAAAATAAAAGTCAAACACATTCAAATGAAGCTATTTAAATCAAATGAAAGTCAAATGCATTCTAAAAGCAAATGAATCAAATGAAAGTCAAACACATTCAAACAAAGCTATTTGAATCAAATAAAGTCAAACACATTCAAACAAAGCTTTTTGAATCAAATGAAAGTCAAACACATTCAAACAAAGCAATTTAAATCAAATGAAAGTGAAATGCATTCTACAAAGCTAACAGAATCAAATCAAAGTCAAACACATTCAAACAAAGCTTTTTGAATAAAATGAAAGTCAAATACATTCTACAAAGCTAATTGAATCAAATGAAAGTCAAACACATTCAAACAAAGCTTTTTGAATCAAATGAAAGTCAAACACATTCAAACAAAGCAATTTAAATCAAATGAAGTGAAATGCATTCTACAAAGCTAACGAATCAAATCAAAGTCAAACACATTCAAACAAAGCTTTTTGAATAAAATGAAAGTCAAATACATTCTACAAAGCTAATTGAATCAAATGAAAGTCAAACACATTCAAACAAAGCTTTTTGAATCAAATGAAAGTCAAACACATTCAAACAAAGCAATTTAAATCAAATGAAGTGAAATGCATTCTACAAAGCTAATGAATCAAATCAAAGTCAAACACATTCAAACAAAGCTTTTGAATAAAATGAAAGTCAAATACATTCTACAAAGCTAATTGAATCAAATGAAAGTCAAAAACATTCAAACAAAGCTTTTTGAATCAAATGAAAGTCAAACACATTCAAATAAAGCTTTTGAATAAAATTAAAATCAAACACATTCAAATGAAGCTATTTAAATCAAATGAAAGTGAAATGCATTCTAAAAAGCAAATGAATCAAATGAAAGTCAAACACATTCAAACAAAGCTATTTGAATCAAATTAAAGTCAAACACATTCAAACAAAGCTTTTTGAATCAAATGAAAGTCAAACACATTCAAACAAAGCAATTTAAATCAAATGAAAGTGAAATGCATTCTACAAAGCTAACTGAATCAAATCAAAGTCAAACACATTCAAACAAAGCTTTTTGAATAAATGAAAGTCAAATACATTCTACAAAGCTAATTGAATCAAATGAAAGTCAAACACATTCAAACAAAGCTTTTTGAATCAAATGAAAGTCAAACACATTCAAACAAAGCTTTTGAATAAAATGAAAGTCAAATACATTCTACAAAGCTATTGAATCAAATGAAAGTCAAACACATTCAAACAAAGCTTTTTGAATCAAATGAAAGTCAAACACATTCAAACAAAGCTTTTTGAATAAAATGAAAGTCAAACACATTCAAACAAAGCTATTTAAATCAAATGAAAGTGAAATGCATTCAAAAAAGCTTTTTGAATCAAATGAAAGTCAAACACATTCAAACAAAGCAATTTAAATCAAATGAAAGTGAACACATTCTACAAAGCTAACTGAATCAAATCAAAGTCAAACACATTCAAACAAAGCTTTTTGAATAAAATGAAAGTCAAATACATTCTACAAAGCTAATTGAATCAAATGAAAGTCAAACACATTCAAACAAAGCTTTTTGAATCAAATGAAAGTCAAACACATTCAAACAAAGCAATTTAAATCAAATGAAGTGAAATGCATTCTACAAAGCTAACTGAATCAAATCAAAGTCAAACACATTCAAACAAAGCTTTTTGAATAAAATGAAAGTCAAATACATTCTACAAAGCTAATTGAATCAAATGAAAGTCAAACACATTCAAACAAAGCTTTTGAATCAAATGAAAGTCAAACACATTCAAACAAAGCAATTTAAATCAAATGAAGTGAAATGCATTCTACAAAGCTAACAGAATCAAATCAAGTCAAACACATTCAAACAAAGCTTTTTGAATAAAATGAAAGTCAAATACATTCTACAAAGCTAATGAATCAAATGAAAGTCAAACACATTCAAACAAAGCTTTTTGAATCAAATGAAAGTCAAACACATTCAAACAAAGCAATTTAAATCAAATGAAGTGAAATGCATTCTACAAAGCTAACAGAATCAAATCAAAGTCAAACACATTCAAACAAAGCTTTTTGAATAAAATGAAAGTCAAATACATTCTACAAAGCTAATTGAATCAAATGAAAGTCAAACACATTCAAACAAAGCTTTTTGAATCAAATGAAAGTCAAACACATTCAAACAAAGCAATTAAATCAAATGAAAGTGAAATGCATTCTACAAAGCTAATGAATCAAATCAAAGTCAAACACATTCAAACAAAGCTTTTTGAATAAAATGAAAGTCAAATACATTCAAACAAAGCTAATTGAATCAAATGAAAGTCAAACACATTCAAACAAAGCTTTTTGAATCAAATGAAAGTCAAACACATTCAAACAAAGCAATTTAAATCAAATGAAGTGAATGCATTCTACAAAGCTAACAGAATCAAATCAAAGTCAAACACATTCAAACAAAGCTTTTGAATAAATGAAAGTCAATACATTCTACAAAGCTAATTGAATCAAATGAAAGTCAAACACATTCAAACAAAGCTTTTTGAATCAAATGAAAGTCAAACACATTCAAACAAAGCTTTTTGAATAAAATGAAAGTCAAACACATTCAAACAAAGCTATTTAAATCAAATGAAAGTGAATGCATTCTAAAAAGCAAATTGAATCAAATGAAAGTCAAACACATTCAAACAAAGCTATTTGAATCAAATGAAAGTCAAACACATTTACAAAGCTAATTGAATCAAATGAAAGTCAAACACATTCAAACAAAGCTTTTTGAATCAAATGAAAGTCAAACACATTCAAACAAAGCTTTTTGAATCAAATGAAAGTCAAACACATTCAAACAAAGCAATTTAAATCAAATGAAAGTGAAATGCATTCTACAAAGCTAATTGAATCAAATGAAAGTCAAACACATTCAAACAAAGCTTTTGAATCAAATGAAAGTCAAATACATTCTACAAAGCTAATGAATCAAATGAAAGTCAAACACATTCAAACAAAGCTTTTGAATCAATGAAAGTCAATACATTCAAACAAAGCTTTTGAATCAAATGAAAGTCAAAAAACATTCAAACAAAGCTTTTTGAATCAAATGAAAGTCAAACACATTCAAACAAAGCTTTTGAATAAAATTAAAATCAAACACATTCAAATGAAGCTATTTAAATCAAATGAAAGTGAAATGCATTCTAAAAGCAAATTGAATCAAATGAAAGTCAAACACATTCAAACAAAGCTATTTGAATCAAATTAAAGTCAAACACATTCAAACAAAGCTTTTTGAATCAAATGAAAGTCAAACACATTCAAACAAAGCAATTTAAATCAAATGAAAGTGAAATGCATTCTACAAAGCTAACAGAATCAAATCAAAGTCAAACACATTCAAACAAAGCTTTTTGAATAAAATGAAAGTCAAATACATTCTACAAAGCTAATTGAATCAAATGAAAGTCAAACACATTCAAACAAAGCTTTTTGAATCAAATGAAAGTCAAACACATTCAAACAAAGCAATTTAAATCAAATGAAGTGAAATGCATTCTACAAAGCTAACAGAATCAAATCAAAGTCAAACACATTCAAACAAAGCTTTTTGAATAAAATGAAAGTCAAATACATTCTACAAAGCTAATTGAATCAAATGAAAGTCAAACACATTCAAACAAAGCTTTTTGAATCAAATGAAAGTCAAACACATTCAAACAAAGCAATTTAAATCAAATGAAGTGAAATGCATTCTACAAAGCTAACAGAATCAAATCAAAGTCAAACACATTCAAACAAAGCTTTTTGAATAAAATGAAAGTCAAATACATTCTACAAAGCTAATTGAATCAAATGAAAGTCAAAAACATTCAAACAAAGCTTTTTGAATCAAATGAAAGTCAAACACATTCAAATAAAGCTTTTGAATAAAATTAAAATCAAACACATTCAAATGAAGCTATTTAAATCAAATGAAAGTGAAATGCATTCTAAAAAGCAAATTGAATCAAATGAAAGTCAAACACATTCAAACAAAGCTATTTGAATCAAATTAAAGTCAAACACATTCAAACAAAGCTTTTTGAATCAAATGAAAGTCAAACACATTCAAACAAAGCAATTTAAATCAAATGAAAGTGAAATGCATTCTACAAAGCTAACTGAATCAAATCAAAGTCAAACACATTCAAACAAAGCTTTTGAATAAAATGAAAGTCAAATACATTCTACAAAGCTAATTGAATCAAATGAAAGTCAAACACATTCAAACAAAGCTTTTTGAATCAAATGAAAGTCAAACACATTCAAACAAAGCAATTTAAATCAAATGAAGTGAATGCATTCTACAAAGCTAACTGAATCAAATCAAAGTCAAACACATTCAAACAAAGCTTTTTGAATAAAATGAAAGTCAAATACATTCTACAAAGCTAATTGAATCAAATGAAAGTCAAACACATTCAAACAAAGCTTTTGAATCAAATGAAAGTCAAACACATTCAAACAAAGCAATTTAAATCAAATGAAAGTGAAATGCATTCTACAAAGCTAACTGAATCAAATCAAAGTCAAACACATTCAAACAAAGCTTTTTGAATAAAATGAAAGTCAAATACATTCTACAAAGCTAATTGAATCAAATGAAAGTCAAACACATTCAAACAAAGCTTTTGAATCAAATGAAAGTCAAACACATTCAAACAAAGCAATTTAAATCAAATGAAGTGAAATGCATTCTACACAAAGCTAATGAATCAAATCAAAGTCAAACACATTCAAACAAAGCTTTTTGAAAAAATGAAAGTCAAATACATTCTACAAAGCTAATTGAATCAAATGAAAGTCAAAAACATTCAAACAAAGCTTTTTGAATCAAATGAAAGTCAAACACATTCAAACAAAGCTTTTTGAATCAAATGAAATCAAACAATTCAAACAAAGCTATTTAAATCAAAGAAAGTGAACACATTCTAAAAAGCAAATTGAATCAAATGAAAGTCAAACACATTCAAACAAGCTATTGAATCAAATTAAAGTCAAACACATTCAAACAAAGCTTTTTGAATCAAATGAAAGTCAAACACATTCAAACAAAGCAATTTAAATCAAATGAAAGTGAAATGCATTCTACAAAGCTAACAGAATCAAATCAAAGTCAAACACATTCAAACAAAGCTTTTTGAATAAAATGAAAGTCAAATACATTCTACAAAGCTAATTGAATCAAATGAAAGTCAAACACATTCAAACAAAGCTTTTTGAATCAAATGAAAGTCAAACACATTCAAACAAAGCTTTTTGAATAAATGAAAGTCAAACACATTCTACAAAGCTAATTGAATCAAATGAAAGTCAAACACATTCAAACAAAGCTTTTTGAATCAAATGAAAGTCAAAAACATTCAAACAAAGCTTTTTGAATAAAAATGAAAGTCAAACACATCAAATGTTTCTAAAGCTATTTGAATCAAATGAAAGTCAAACACATTCAAAAAAGCTTTTGAATCAAATGAAAGTCAAACACATTCAAACAAAGCAATTTAAATCAAATGAAAGTGAAATGCATTCTACAAAGCTAAATGAATCAAATCAAAGTCAAACACATTCAAACAAAGCTTTTGAATAAAATGAAAGTCAAATACATTCTACAAAGCTAATTGAATCAAATGAAAGTCAAACACATTCAAACAAAGCTTTTGAATCAAATGAAAGTCAAACACATTCAAACAAAGCAATTTAAATCAAATGAAGTGAAATGCATTCTACAAAGCTAACTGAATCAAATCAAAGTCAAAACACATTCAAACAAAGCTTTTTGAATAAAATGAAAGTCAAATACATTCTACAAAGCTAATTGAATCAAATGAAAGTCAAACACATTCAAACAAAGCTTTTTGAATCAAATGAAAGTCAAACACATTCAAACAAAGCAATTTAAATCAAATGAAGTGAAATGCATTCTACAAAGCTAAGAATCAAATCAAGTCAAACACATTCAAACAAAGCTTTTTGAATAAAATGAAAGTCAAATACATTCTACAAAGCTAATTGAATCAAATGAAAGTCAAACACATTCAAACAAAGCTTTTGAATCAAATGAAAGTCAAACACATTCAAACAAAGCAATTAAACAAATGAAGTGAAATGCATTCTACAAAGCTAACTGAATCAAATCAAAGTCAACACATTCAAACAAAGCTTTTTGAATAAAATGAAAGTCAAATACATTCTACAAAGCTAATTGAATCAAATGAAAGTCAAACACATTCAAACAAAGCTTTGAATCAAATGAAAGTCAAACACATTCAAACAAAGCAATTTAAATCAAATGAAAGTGAAATGCATTCTACAAAGCTAACTGAATCAAATCAAAGTCAAACACATTCAAACAAAGCTTTTTGAATAAAATGAAAGTCAAATACATTCTACAAAGCTAATTGAATCAAATGAAAGTCAAACACATTCAAACAAAGCTTTTGAATCAAATGAAAGTCAAACACATTCAAACAAAGCAATTAAATCAAATGAAGTGAAATGCATTCTACAAAGCTAACTGAATCAAATCAAAGTCAAACACATTCAAACAAAGCTTTTTGAATAAAATGAAAGTCAATACATTCTACAAAGCTAATTGAATCAAATGAAAGTCAAACACATTCAAACAAAGCTTTTTGAATCAAATGAAAGTCAAACACATTCAAACAAAGCTTTTTGAATAAATTAAAATCAAACACATTCAAATGAAGCTATTTAAATCAAAAAGTGAAATGCATTCTAAAAAGCAATTGAATCAAATGAAAGTCAAACACATTCAAACAAAGCTATTTGAATCAAATTAAAGTCAAACACATTCAAACAAAGCTTTTTGAATCAAATGAAAGTCAAACACATTCAAACAAAGC
>JAWIZW010000259.1:0-27296 GCA_034703905.1 Chenopodium berlandieri | reverse complement strand
GGATCATTTCTAACGGCTGCAAGATTTTTTTTTTTAGACAAATGCCGTTTGAGTTATTGGATCGCTAGAACAATGTTCCACCAGAAGGGAGCTGTTTCTTCAGTGAATCACCCGGATGGGTGTCACCGGATGACTGCTCTTTTTGGAGCAGTGGTTTAAAAGTGTTCTTCCGTCTGTGTTCTTGCACTAGACAGGTGCAAATAATTGTATGAATGGAAATTATATGCTTTCACATTTCAATACTGTTACAAAAAAAATTACAAAATCCTTAGAAGTTAGTACTTTTTCAAGTTATCTACATTCCAGGTACGAGGCAAGCCGCATTCCGTCTGGGGTTCCCAGGCGGTATGTGCCGTTTCTAACTCTTCAAAAATCCGGTAGGGTCCCCTCCCAGTTTGGGGTCAGTTTCTTGTTCGTTTGCCTACCGGTTGCCTCAAGCTTCCGTAATACAAAATCTCCAACTTTGAGGGGGCGTTTACGCACCCTCTTGTTGTAGGCCCTCGTCATTCGAAGACGTAGATTTCATGACGCAAGGCGGCGTTGCCCCTTCTTTCTGGAAGAGTATCCAGAGACAGGCGCATGGCTTCCCAATTTGCCTCTTCATCATACAACATGATTCGAAGTGTTGGCTCATACAATTCAATGGGAAGCACCGCCTCTGTGCCATATGCCATAAGGAATGGAGTTTCACCGGTTGACCCCTTCTCAGTAGTTCTGATGGACCAAAGAACGTGAGTCAACTCTTCTGCCCAAAGACCGCCTGCCTTCTCGATCTTTTTCTTTATGCCGCCTGAGATGAGCTTGTTGAAAGCTTCAACTTGACCGTTGCTTGCGGACGGCCAACGGATGCAAAGTAGTGGGAAATCCCTTGATCTTGCAACCAAGTCTTTAGGACAGGCGTTTCGAACTGGGGGCCATTGTCAAAGACCATTGACATTGGTACACCGAACCGGGTGATGACATTTCTCCAGATGAAGGAGATGACATCCTTAGTTTTGATGCCCTTAACCGCCTCGGCCTCGACCCACTTGGTGAAGTAATCAACAGCCACCAAGATATATCTTCTGCCGCCTGGGGCAGGAGTGTATGGCCCCAAAATATCCATGCCCCATTTTGCAAAGGGGATTGGACTGTGAATAGCTGTTAAATCAGTTGCCGGCTGCCTTATCAGCCGGCCGAACCTCTGGCACTTGTCACATTTTTTCACCAGATCTAATGCATCCGCCTCAAGGGTAGGCCAAAAGTATCCTTGCCGCCTGGTTCTTTTGGCGAGGGTCTTCCCGCCAATGTGAGATCCACAGAAGCCGGCGTGCAGATCTTCCAGTATTTCCTTACCCCGTTCTGGGGTAACACACTTGAATAGCGGCTGCAAGTAACCCTTCGGAACAGTTCACCTTTATGCATTACGAAGCTTAATGCTCGTCTTTTAAGAGCGGCTGCTTCGGATGAGGTTTCCGGTAGGGTGCCGTCTACCAAGTAATTCCGGATGGGGTCCATCCAAGTGGAGCTTCGATCTAGAACTCCAATGGGGTCATGTTCAATGCTTTTCTTTTCCATGACTTCCCAGAAGACTGATCTAGGCGTATCACATGTGGCGGATGATGCGAGTTTGGATAGTGCATCCGCCTGATTATTCTCGGATCTGGGTACTTGACTAAGGTTGAATTCATCAAATGCCCCAGCCTCCTCTTTGACCGCCTGAAGATACTTAATCATCACCGGATGAGTGGCCTCATAGTCACCGTTGTACTGGCTAACGATGAGTTGGGAATCTGAGCAGGCGTCAACTTTCCTTGCCCCGGCTGCCTTACACATGCGGATACCGGCCAGCAGGGCCTCGTATTCAGCTTCATTATTCGAGGCTTGAAACTTGAATCGCAGAGCATACTCGTACTTGTCCCCTCCGGAGAGTGACAAATTACACCCGCCCCGCAACCATTCAGCGTAGAGCTCCCATCTACATAAACCCTCCAAACTTGGTCAGTTTTATCCGGCTGTACTGGCCTTGTCATTTCAACAATAAAGTCGGCAAACGCCTGACCCTTCACTGCTCGCCTGGGTTCGAAAGTGATTTCTAAGCTTTGGATTTCCACAGCCCATTTAATCATTCTTCCGGATGACTCTAAAGTGGTCATAGGCCTTTTGAGCGGCTGGTCAGTGTAAACGGTCACCGGATGTGCTAAGAAATACGGTTTCAACCGCTTGACTGCCTTGAACAAAGCCAAACCGAATTTTTCAATCATGGGATAACGAAGTTCAGCATTCCGAAGGACATGGCTTATAAAGTAGACCGGGAGCTGATTGCCGTCTCTCTCAGCAAGGAGGACGGCGCTCAAGGAGTGATCTGAGACGGCCAAGTACATGTAGAGAGCCTCCTGGGTAGGGGACTCACTAATCTTGGCAAAGAATGCAGGTGTTGCTTCAGCCGTTGAAATGCCGCCTCAGCCTCTTCACCCCACTCAAACCTTGACCTCTTTTTGATTGCTTGAAAGAAATACAGGCACTTGTCACCTGACCGGCTGAGGAATCTCCCCAATGCCGCCAGGCAACCGGTAAGCTTTTGAGCCTCCCTGACGGTACGTGGCGACTGCATGTCAATCACCGCCTGTACTTTGTCCGGATTGGCCTCTATGCCTCTCTGATCAATCAAAAATCCAAGAAACTTCCCGGACTCAACTCCAAAGACGCATTTTTTTGGATTTAACATGACTTTATGCCGTCTGAGGGTGGTGAGAGTTTCTCGGAGGTCGGCTAGATGATCCGCCTGCAGCTTTGACTTGACAATCATATCATCAATGTACGCCTCTACGTTCCTTCCAATCTGATCATAAAAGACCGAGTTCATCATTCGCTGGAAAGTAGCAGGCGCATTCTTCAACCCAAACGGCATCACCGTGTAGCAGTATAGCCCTTGATCTGTGACGAAAGCCGTCTTCTCTTGGTCTTTCTTCCACAAGGGTATCTGATGGAAGCCGGAGTAGGCGTCCATGAAACTCATCAGGGCATGGCCGGCTGTTGAGTCTACCAAATGATCTATCTTTGGAAGCGGGTAGCTATCTTTTGGACAAGCCCTGTTGAGGTCCGTGTAATCTACACACATCCGCCAGGTTCCATTCGGCTTTTTCACAAGGACTACATTGGCTACCCAATCAGGGTAGTAACATTGCCGGATGAACCAGCATCTAAAAGTTTCTTGACCTCGGCTGCTGCCGCCTGGGATCTTTCCTCGCCATGGTTCCGTTTCTTTTGCCTGACCGGCTTCTTCTTAGGATCCACAGCGAGTCTATGTACAGCAAGATCCGGACTTACACCCGGCATCTCTTCTACTTCAAAGGCAAACACATCTTTGAACTCCTTCAGCAAAAGGAGCAAATCTGATCCCAAACTTTCAAATGCAGCCGTTCCAACCTTGACGGTTCTGTCTGGCCGGCTATCTTCAAGGACGACGTCAATTATTTCTCCAGCCGGCTGAGGGCGAAGGACGTCTGTCCTCTCCCCGGACAGTGATTGCTATTGTTTCGCCTTTACAGGCGCCAGTTGGTCCGCCTTTCTTTTTTTACCGGCTGGCTTTGTAGCCGGTAAGCTTTGATCACAGTCGTCAAGTTCAACAATATCTTTCTCTTGACCGGCTGTATCAAGCGTTGGTTTGATGTCTGAGAGGTAACACTCTCTCGCCATCTTTTGGTCCCCACTCAAGGAACCGACTGTGCCATCATCCCTTTCAAACTTGATTAACATTAGAGATGGGATGATGACTGCCTTTGAGAGGTTCAGGGTTGGGCGGCCAATAATCAGATTGTAGGCAGTCAGCTCTTCTACAACAAGAAACTTGACAACCATGTGCCGGCCCTTTCCCTTCTCTCCGAACCGGATGGGTAGATCAATCATGCCCACCGGATGTACTACTCCTCCCCCAAAACCTACAAGAGGGTATGAGGCCGGATGCATGCTACTGGGCTTATACTTGAGTTTCTCCAAGCATCGGTAGCTGATGAGGTCTGAGGAGCTCCCGGTATCAATCAAGATCCGGCCAACTCTTTGATTGGCGATTTTGCACTCGATGACTATGGGGTCATCATGAGGCCGCCTGACCTCACCTCTATCTCTCTCGGAGATGTTAACTTCCGGAAATGAATATTCAGACGACTGGCCCTCATCCACTGAGTTGACCAGTTTCCGAATGTTATCTTTTGTGCCCCGGATGGTAGGTCCACCTCCCGCAAATCCGCCAGCAATGGTCAGGATGGTTTCCTCATCCGTATCCGATTGAGTAGCCGGCTTCTTTGTGGGTGGTCCTTTTGCTTGTTTGGGAGTACCCCTTGACTTGGAAAGATAAGATTTGAGAGCCCCATCATCTGCTAGCCGGTCAAAAAGCCGCCTGAGACTAAAGCAACCCTCAGTGTCGTGGCCAATTTCGTCATGAAAAAGACAAAATTTGCTCTTATCCCGGGCGCTTAGAGGACTCTTCATAGGAGCCGGTTTTTCAAGGTTCAACCGGTCTTTTACTTCGTTGAGAATGGAGGCACAGTCCTTGTTGAACTCGTACTTTGGCACATACGGATCCGACCTCTTCCTTTTCTGGAAAGGTTGTCCGGATGAATCTGCTGCCCATACCCCCTTTCTCTTGTCTTCCTTTTTGGCCGACTGGGTAGGCCGACTCTCCTTTTTATCGGATCTTTTGTAATCCGTTGGAAGTTTAACAGCACACAATTCCACCGCCTGAATGTAGGCCTCCGCCTTCATGAGCGCCTCGTGAAGAGTGGAGACCCTCTTCCTAACCAAGTCAAACTTAAAAGTTGATCCATCTTTTAAGCCTTTGAAGAAATCAGTATAGGCAACGTCATCAGACAATCCATGGATTTGGATCCGCATCAGGTTAAACCGCCTGACATATGACCGGAGCCCCTCTTTGTCTCCCTGTTGTATTGCCCCTAGATCAAGGCTTGTTTTCTTGGCAGGGATGTTCATAGAAAAGTTGGACGTAAACCAGTAGGCCAAGGTCCTGAAATTATTGATGCATCCGGCTGGGAGGTTACCAAACCAACGTTGAGCAATCCCTTTCAACGTAGCCGGGAAACACCGGCACCATGAGGCGTCATCCAAACCCTGCAAGTACATCAGGTTGGTGTATGCCATGAGGTGATCTTCCGGGTTGGTGGTACCATCGTAGGCGCCTACCAACACGTTTTTGATTTTGGCCGGCTGGGTCATCTCGGTGATCTCTCTGGAGAACGCCGTTGGCTGTTCCCCAAGGTTGAGCAGCCGGAGCTGCCAGTCCATAGGCTGGACGGGCGGCTGTGGCTGCCCCCCGAAAATACCCGCCTGTGCATAGGGGGATCCAAAGGGCGTATATGGTGTTCCATGCAATGCCGGTTGGATCATATGAGGGCCGGATCGAGCGGAAACCTCGCTCGTCCGACTATCATTGTTTGTTCTCGAGTGCCTTCCTGAGGTAGCATTGAAGCTGTCTCGAAAGGTCGATGTTGATGCCGACTCGGATCGCTGAGTCTTTTTATTTTGGATGAGCGTCCGGGCGTCAGAATAGACTTTCTTCGTTCCATCCGGCTGAATGTGCCGGACGGGCTTCCTGACTCCATCTACAGGAGTGTGCATCTTTGAGAAATCAAAGAGCCTAGCCGGCATATTTGACTTCGGATGCGGGGTAGATGCTCTACCCTTTACTGTTTTGGCTGTCTTTTTACCGTGACGCCTTTCTTCCGCCTGACCCTTACGGGGGCCGGCTGTATTGTCCAGGAGGCCTTTGATCTCTCCTTTGAAGCTCATCATCATGTTCATGAGCTCATCTCTGGAGACTGGGGAGTCTCCAACGGTAGAGGTTAACCCAAGCGGCCCCCTAGTTGGCTTGCTAGGAGCCGCCTGATTCCCTTCCCGTTCTCTCTTATCTTTGGAACGGGTGTTCTTAGTCCTTAAAGAGCCATCCGCAGCAGTGTAGGCTTCCAACTCATAGTTATCGGCTGTATCTTGGTCCGAATGGACCTCAATCTCCCCAGTAGGCAGATTGCCTTTACCAGGTAGAATTGGCTCAGATGTCATCTAGAAAGTACTCTCCCCACAGACGGCGCCAGATGTTTGGGGGTCTTTAATGTCCTTCGGGAGAGTTACGATTTCCTAGCAGACTTCCTTCCTACGCCTGTACCTGCACAAGTAACGGAGACTCCGGATGGGGGTGGGAGTTCCGCCTCCGAAGATTAAGTTAGTATCTTTTCGAAGTGGAATAAGAACAATAAAAGCTTCTCGATTTGAGAGCGTTTCAGTAGGTTTGGTTTTTTTTTGTGTGGTTGCAATTAATGATCGATCCCCATAAATGAGGTCTACCCTTACTATTTATAGTAAGGGAGAACTGCACCTCAATTAGGGTACAAGGGACACGTGTCGCAAAGGGATTGGGCCTTTGCTGACCGTTGAATGATTGACACGTGTCAAGCCTTTACTGGGCCACGTGTCTTAGGGTATTTTTACCCTAAACAAAACACATTCAAACAAAGCTATTAATCTAATGAAAGTCAAACACATTCAAACAAAGCTATTTAAATCAAATGCAATTCAAATGCATTCTACAAAGCTAATTGAATCAAATGAAAGTCAAACACATTCAAACAAACCTAATTGAATAAAATGAAAGTCAAACACATTCAAATAGAGCTAATTGAATCAAATGAAAGTCAAACACATTCAAAAAGAGCTTTTTGAATCAAATGAAGGTCAAATGCAATCTACAATGCTGATTGAATCAAATGAAAGTCTTACACATTCAAACAAAGCTAATTGAATGAAATGTAAGTCAAACACAATAAAACAGAACTTTTTGAATCAAATGAAAGTCAAATGCATTCAACAAAGCTAATTGAATCAAATGAAAGTCAAATGCATTCTACAAAGATAATTGAATAAAATGAAAATCAAACACATTCAAACAAAGCTATTAATCAAATGAAAGTCAAACACATTCAAACAAAGCTATTTAATCAAATGAAATTCAAATGCATTCTACAAAGCTAATTGAATCAAATGAAAGTCAAACACATTCAAACAAACCTAATTGAATCAAATGAAAGTCAAACACATTCAAACAGAGCTAATTGAATCAAATGAAGGTCAAATGCATTCTACAAAGCTAATTGAATCAAATGAAAGTCAAACACATTCAAATAGAGCTAATTGAATCAAATGAAAGTCAAACACATTCAAAAAGAGCTTTTTGAATCAAATGAAGGTCAAATGCAATCTACAATGCTGATTGAATCAAATGAAAGTCTTACACATTCAAACAAAGCTAATTGAATGAAATGTAAGTCAAACACAATAAAACAGAATTTTTTGAATCAAATGAAAGTCAAATGCATTCAACAAAGCTAATTGAATCAAATGAAAGTCAAAATCCTCTAAAAAAACCTAATTAAATCAAATGAAAGTCAAACACATTCAAACACAGCTATTTGAATCAAATGAAAGTCAAATGCATTCTACAAAGCTAATTGAATCAAATGAAAGTCAAACACATTCAAACAACGCTAATTGAATCAAATGAAAGTCAAACACATTCAAAAAGAGCTTTTTGAATAAAAAGAAGGTCAAATGCATTCTACAAAGCTAATTGAATCAAATGAAAGTTAAACACATTCAAACAAAGCTATTTGAATCAAATTAAACAAAAATGCATTCGACAAAGCTAATTGAATCAAATGAACGTCAAAAACATTCGAACAAAACTAATTGAATCAAATGAAAGTCAAACACATTCAAACAAAGCTATTAATCTAATGAAAGTCAAACACATTCAAACAAAGCTATTTAAATCAAATGCAATTCAAATGCATTCTACAAAGCTAATTGAATCAAATGAAAGTCAAACACATTCAAACAAACCTAATTGAATAAAATGAAAGTCAAACACATTCAAATAGAGCTAATTGAATCAAATGAAAGTCAAACACATTCAAAAGAGCTTTTTGAATCAAATGAAGGTCAAATGCAATCTACAATGCTAATTGAATCAAATGAAAGTCTTACACATTCAAACAAAGCTAATTGAATGAAATGAAAGTCAAAATCCTCTAAAAAAACCTAATTAAATCAAATAAAAGTCAAACACAATAAATGCATTCAACAAAGCTAATTGAATAAAATGAAAGTCAAAATCCTCTAAAAAACCTAATTAAATCAAATAAAAGTCAAACACATTCAAACACAGCTATTTGAATCAAATGAAAGTCAAATGCATTCTACAAAGCTAATTGAATCAAATGAAAGTCAAACACATTCAAACAACGCTAATTGAATCAAATGAAAGTCAAACACATTCAAAAAGAGCTTTTTGAATCAAATGAAGGTCAAATGCATTCTACAAAGCTAATTGAATTAAATGAAAGTCAAACACATTCAAACAAAGCTATTTGAATCAAATTAAACAAAAATGCATTCGACAAAGCTAATTGAATCAAATGAACGTTAAAAACATTCGAACAAAACTAATTGAATCAAATGAAAGTCAAACACATTCAACAAAGCTTTTTGAATCAAATGAAAGTCAAATGCATTCAACAAAGCTAATTGAATCAAATGAAATTCAAAAACATCTAAAAAAATCTAGTTAAATCAAATGAAAGTCAAACTTATTCAAAAAAACTATTGAATCAAATGAAAGTCAAATGCATTCTACAAAGATAATTGAATAAAATGAAAATCAAACACATTCAAACAAAGCTATTAATCAAATGAAAGTCAAACACATTCAAACAAAGCTATTTAAATCAAATGCAATTCAAATGAATTCTACAAAGCTAATTGAATCAAATGAAAGTCAAACACATTCAAACAAACCTAATTGAATAAAATGAAAGTCAAACACATTCAAATAGAGCCAATTGAATCAAATGAAAGTCAAAAACATTCAAAAAGAGCTTTTGAATCAAATGAAGGTCAAATGCAATCTACAATACTAATTGAATCAAATGAAAGTCTTACACATTCAAACAAAGCTAATTGAATGAAATGTAAGTCAAACACAATAAAACAGAACTTTTTGAATCAAACGAAAGTCAAATGCATTCAACAAAGCTAATTGAATCAAATGAAAGTCAAAATCCTCTAAAAAAACCTAATTAAATCAAATGAAAGTCAAACACATTCAAACACAGCTATTTGAATCAAATGAAAGTCAAATGCATTCTACAAAGCTAATTGAATCAAATGAAAGTCAAACACATTCAAACAACGCTAATTGAATCAAATGAAAGTCAAACACATTCAAAAAGAGCTTTTTGAATCAAATGTAGGTCAAATGCATTCTACAAAGCAAATTGAATTAAATGAAAGTCAAACACATTCAAACAAAGCTATTTGAATCAAATTAAACAAAAATGCATTCGACAAAGCTAATTGAATCAAATGAACGTCAAAAACATTCGAACAAAACTAATTGAATCAAATGAAAGTCAAACACATTCAAAAAGAGCTTTTTGAATCAAATGAAGGTTAAATGCAATCTACAATGCTAATTGAATCAAATGAAAGTCTTACACATTCAAACAAAACTATTTGAATCAAATTAAACAAAAATGCATTCGACAAAGCTAATTGAATCAAATGAACGTCAAAAACATTCGAACAAAACTAATTGAATCAAATGAAAGTCAAACACATTTAAACAAAGCTTTTTTAATCAAATGAAATCAAATGCATTCAACAAAGCTAATTGAATCAAATGAAATTCAAAAACATCTAAAAAAATCTAATTAAATCAAATGAAAGTCAAACTTATTCAAAAAAAACTATTGAATCAAATGAAAGTCAAATGCATTCTACAAAGATAATTGAATAAAATGGAAATCAAACACATTCAAACAAAGCTATTAATCTAATGAAAGTCAAACACATTCAAACAAAGCTATTTAAATCAAATGCAATTCAAATGCATTCTACAAAGCTAATTGAATCAAATGAAAGTCAAACACATTCAAACAAACCTAATTGAATAAAATGAAAGTCAAACACATTCAAATAGAGCTAATTGAATCAAATGAAAGTCAAACACATTCAAAAGAGCTTTTTGAATCAAATGAAGGTCAAATGCAATCTACAATGCTAATTGAATCAAATGAAAGTCTTACACATTCAAACAAAGCTAATTGAATGAAATGTAAGTCAAACACAATAAAACAGAACTTTTGAATCAAATGAAAGTCAAATGCATTCAATATAGCTAATTGAATCAAATGAAAGTCAAAATCCTCTAAAAAAACCTAAATAAATCAAATGAAAGTCAAACACATTCAAACAAACCTAATTGAATAAAATGAAAGTCGAACACATTCAAATAGAGCTAATTGAATCAAATGAAAGTCAAACACATTCAAAAACAGCTTTTTGAATCAAATGAAGGTCAAATGCAATCTACAATGCTAATTGAATCAAATGAAAGTCTTACACATTCAAACAAAGCTAATTGAATGAAATGTAAGTCAAACACAATAAAACAGAACTTTTTGAATCAAATGAAAGTCAAATTCATTCAACAAAGCTAATTGAATCAAATGAAAGTCAAAATCCTCTAAAAAAACCTAATTAAATCAAATGAAAGTCAAACACATTCAAACACAGCTATTTGAATCAAATGAAAGTCAATGCATTCTACAAAGCTAATTGAATCAAATGAAAGTTAAACACATTCAAACAACGCTAAATGAATCAAATGAAAGTCAAACACATTCAAAATGTGCTTTTTGAATCAAAAGAAGGTCAAATGCATTCTACAAAGCTAATAGAATCAAATGAAAGTCAAACACATTCAAACAAAGCTATTTGAATCAAATTAAACAAAAATGCATTCGACAAAGCTAATTGAATCAAATGAACGTCAAAAACATTCGAACAAAACTAATTGTATCAAATGAAAGTCAAACACATTCAAACAAAGCTTTTTGAATCAAATGAAAGTCAAATGCGTTCAACAAAGCTAATTGAATCAAATGAAATTCAAAAACATCTAAAAAAATCTAATTAAATCAATTGAAAGTCAAACTTATTCAAACAAAACTATTGAATCAAATGAAAGTCAAATGTATTCTACAAAGATAATTGAATAAAATGAAAATCAAACACATTCAAACAAAGCTATTAATCTAATGAAAGTCAAACACATTCAAACATAGCTATTTAAATCAAATGCAATTCAAATGCATTCTACAAAGCTAATTGAATCAAATGAAAGTCAAACACATTCAAACAAACCTAATTGAATAAAATGAAAGTCAAACACATTCAATTAGAGCTGATTGAATCAAATGAAAGTCAAACACATTCAAAAAGAGCTTTTGAATCAAATGAAGGTCAAATGCAATCTACAATGCTAATTGAATCAAATGAAAGTCTTACACATTCAAACAAAGCTAATTGAATGAAATGTAAGTCAAACACAATAAAACAGAACTTTTTGAATCAAATGAAAGTCAAATGCATACAACAAAGCTAATTGAATCAAATGAAAGTCAAAATCCTCTAAAAAAACCTAATTAAATCAAATGAAAGTCAAACACATTCAAACACAGCTATTTGAATCAAATGAAAGTCAAATGCATTCTACAAAGCTAATTGAATCTAATGAAAGTCAAACACATTCAAACAACGCTAATTGAATCAAATGAAAGTCAAACACATTCAAAAAGAGCTTTTTGAATCAAAAGAAGGTCAAATGCATTCTACAAAGCTAATTGAATCAAATGAAAGGCAAACACATTCAAACAAAGCTATTTGAATCAAATTAAACAAAAATGCATTCGACAAAGCTAATTGAATCAAATGAACGTCAAAAACATTCGAACAAAACTAATTGAATCAAATGAAAGTCAAACACATTCAAACAAAGCTTTTTGAACCAAAAGAAAGTCAAATGCATTCAACAAAGCTAATTGAATCAAATGAAATTCAAAACATCTAAAAAAATCTAATTAAATCAGATGAAAGTCAAACTTATTCAAAAAAAACTAATGAATCAAATGAAAGTCAAATGCATTCTACAAAGATAATTGAATAAAATAAAAATCAAACACATTCAAACAAAGCTATTAATCTAATGAAAGTCAAACACATTCAAACAAAGCTATTTAAATCAAATGCAATTCAAATGCATTCTACAAAGCTAATTGAATCAAATGAAAGTCAAACACATTCAAACAAACCTAATTGAATAAAATGAAAGTCAAACACATTCAAATAGAGCTAATTGGATCAAATGAAAGTCAAACACATTCAAAAAGAGCTTTTTGAATCAAATGAAGGTCAAATGCAATCTACAATGCTAATTGAATCAAATGAAAGTCTTACACATTCAAACAAAGCTAATTGAATGAAATGTAAGTCAAACACAATAAAACAGAACTTTTTGAATCAAATGAAAGTCAAATGCATTCAACAAAGCTAATTGAATAAAATGAAAGTCAAAATCCTCTAAAAAAACCTAATTAAATCAAATGAAAGTCAAACACATTCAAACACAGCTATTTGAATCAAATGAAAGTCAAATGCATTCTACAAAGCTAGTTGAATAAAATGAAAGTCAAACACATTCAAACAACGCTAATTGAATCAAATGAAAGTCAAACACATTCAAAAAGAGCTTTTTGAATCAAATGAAGGTCAAATGCATTTTACAAAGCTAATTGAATTAAATGAAAGTCAAACACATTCAAACAAAGCTATTTGAATCAAATTAAACAAAAATTCATTCGACAAAGCTAATTGAATCAAATGAACGTCAAAAACATTCGAACAAAACTAATTGAATCAAATGAAAGTCAAACACATTCAAACAAAGCTTTTTGAATCAAATGAAAGTCAAATGCATTCAACAAAGCTAATTGAATCAAATGAAATACAAAAACATCTAAAAAAACCTAATTAAATCAAATGAAAGTCAAACTTATTCAAAAAAAACTATTGAATCAAATGAAAGTCAAATGCATTCTACAAAGATAATTGAATAAAATGAAAATCAAACACATTCAAACAAAGTTATTAATCAAATGAAAGTCAAACACATTCAAACAAAGCTATTTAAATCAAATGCAATTCAAATGCATTCGACAAAGCTAATTGAATCAAATGAAACTCAAACACATTCAAACAAACTTAATTGAATAAAATGAAAGTCAAACACATTCAAACAAACTTAATTGAATAAAATGAAAGTCAAACACATTCAAATAGAGCTAATTGAATCAAATGAAAGTCAAACACATTCAAAAAGAGCTTTTTGAATCAAATGAAGGTCAAATGCAATCTACAATGGTAATTGAATCAAATGAAAGTCTTACACATTCAAACAAAGCTAATTGAATGAAATGTAAGTCAAACACAATAAAACAGAACTTTTTGAATCAAATGAAAGTCAAATGCATTCAACAAAGCTAATTGAATCAAATGAAAGTCAAAATCCTCTAAAAAAACCTAATAAATCAAATGAAAGTCAAACACTTTCAAACACAGCTATTTGAATCAAATGAAAGTCAAATGCATTCTACAAAGCTAATTGAATCAAATGAAAGTCAAACACATTCAAACAACGCTAATTGAATCAAATGAAAATCAAACACATTCAAAAAGAGCTTTTTGAATCAAATGAAGGTCAAATGCATTCTTAAAAGCTAATTGAATTAAATGAAAGTCAAACACATTCAAACAATGCTAATTGAATCAAATGAAAGTCAAACACATTTAAAAAGAGCTTTTTGAATCAAATGAAGGTCAAATGCATTCTTAAAAGCTAATTGAATTAAATGAAAGTCAAACACATTCAAATAAAGCTATTTGAATCAAATTAAACAAAAATGCATTCGACAAAGCTAATTGAATCAAATGAACGTCAAAAACATTCGAACAAAACTAATTGAATCAAATGAAAGTCAAACACATTCAAAAAGAGCTTTTTGAATCAAATGAATGTCAAATGCAATCTACAATGCTAATTGAATCAAATGAAAGTCTTACACATTCAAACAAAGCTAATTAAATGAAATGTAAGTGAAACACAATAAAACAGAACTTTTTGAATCAAATGAAAGTCAAATGCATTCAACAAAGCTAATTGAATCAAATGAAAGTCAAAATCCTCTAAAAAAACCTAATTAAATCAAATGAAAGTCAAACACATTCAAACACAGCTATTTGAATCAAATGAAAGTCAAATGCATTCTACAAAGCTAATTGAATCAAATGAAAGTCAAACACATTCAAACAATGCTAATTGAATCAAATGAAAGTCAAACACATTCAAAAAGAGCTTTTTGAATCAAATGAAGGTCAAATGCATTCTACAAAGCTAATTGAATTAAATGAAAGTCAAACACATTCAAACAAAGCTTTTTGAATCAAATGAAAGTCAAATGCATTCAAGAAAGCTAATTGAATCAAATGAAATTCAAAAACATCTAAAAAAATCTAATTAAATCAAATGAAAGCCAAACTTATTCTTAAAAAACTATTGAATCAAATGAAAGTCAAATGCATTCTACAAAGATAATTGAATAAAATGAAAATCAAACACATTCAAACAAAGCTATTAAATCAAATGAAAGTCAAACACATTCAAACAAAGCTATTTAAATCAAATGAAATTCAAATGCATTCTACAAAGCTAATTGAATCAAATGAAAGTCAAACACATTCAAACAAACCTAATTGAATCAAATGAAAGTCAAACACATTCAAAAGAGCTAATTGAATCAAATTAAAGTCAAACACATTCAAAAAGAGCTTTTTGAATCAAATGAAGGTCAAATGCAATCTACAATGCTCATTGAATCAAATGAAAGTCTTACACATTCAAACAAAGCTAATTGAATGAAATGTAAGTCAAACACAATAAAATAGAACTTTTTGAATCAAATGAAAGTCAAATGCATTCAACAAAGCTAATTGAATCAAATGAAAGTCAAAATCCTCTAAAAAAACCTAATTAAATCAAATGAAAGTCAAACACATTCAAACACAGCTATTTGAATCAAATGAAAGTCAAATGCATTCTACAAAGCTAATTGAATAAAATGAAAGTCAAACACATTCAAACAATGCTAATTGAATCAAATGAAAGTCAAACACATTCAAAAAGAGTTTTTTGAATCAAATGAAGGTCAAATGCATTCTTAAAAGCTAATTGAATTAAATGAAAGTCAAACACATTCAAATAAAGCTATTTGAATCAAATTATACAAAAATGCATTCGACAAAGCTAATTGAATCAAATGAACGTCAAAAACATTCGAACAAAACTAATTGAATCAAATGAAAGTCAAACACATTCAAACAAACGTAATTGAATCAAATGAAAGTCAAACACATTCAAATAGAGCTAATTCAATCAAATGAAAGTCAAACACATTCAAAAAGAGCTTTTTGAATCAAATGAAGGTCAAATGCAATCTACAATGCTAATTGAATCAAATGAAAGTCTTACACATTCAAACAAAGCTAATTGAATGAAATGTAAGTCAAACACAATAAAACAGAACTTTTTGAATCAAATGAAAGTCAAATGCATTCAACAAAGCTAATTGAATAAAATGAAAGTCAAAATCCTCTAAAAAAACCTAATTAAATCAAATGAAAGTCAAACACATTCAAACACAACTATTTGAATCAAATGAAAGTCAAATGCATTCTACAAAGCTAATTGAATCAAATGAAAGTCAAACACATTCAAACAATGCTAATTCAATCAAATGAAAGTCAAACACATTCAAAAAGAGCTTTTTGAATCAAATGAAGGTCAAACACATTCTACACAGCTAATTGAATTAAATGAAAGTCAAACACATTCAAACAAAGCTATTTGAATCTGATACGAGGACGAACTTGGAAGATTTGATAAATCAACATGAAGAAACATTAGCCCTCAATTTGGACTCAAATCACGCAATTCATGGTCACTTCATGGGTCATCAAAGTAAGGCTACGGTTTGCCTTGTAGCCTTCCTTGATTTAGCTTGATGTTGAAGTCTTCTTTACTTAGGGTTTTGCTTACAAGTTTTTACCTTTCACTTGAAAGGGTTTTTCTTGTTTTAAGCACTTAGGATTTCTAATTGCATTAGGAATTGTTTTAAGCATTTAGGATTTCTAATTGCATTAGGAATTGTTTTTAGTCTAGTAGGCGTCAATAATAGCTTGGAGTGCAAGCTTGAGTTAGGATAAAATAGGCAAGTTTTATCTTAAGAGTAGTTAGAGTTTAAGTAGGATTAAATAACTAAATCAAAGTTATCCAAACTTGATCAAGTTATGCAATCCGTGGGTTTTGATAAGGAATCAGAATTCTAATTCAAGTGGGATTAGGATAGTTGATTGAGTCTATAAATATAGGGTTGTAATCTTGAAAAAGATACAAGTTTTAATCATACATTCATAATAATATTCTTATTGCTTTTGTTTAAGTTGGATTACTTAAATTCTTGATTGGTGGATTCCAATTTGCTGTTTTGTTTGTTTTAGTTAAAACAATCATCTAGGTTGATTATTAGGTGGATCTTGATTAATTAATCTAAGTTTCTTTCTTAATTCTTGGTGAATTTTCTGTATAGAATTAGGTTAGATTCATATCTTTGTGAGGCTTAGTTTCGGACTAAAAATCACATCATCTTGGTATCAGAGCACAGGTCCGGTAGAATTTAAACTGGTAACGTTTGGCTTGGAATTTTTGAGTGATTCTTTTTGCATTAGACTGGAAAAACGTCTAGCTATCTTCACCTAAAATTTCGTAACATTTGGTTGAGTAACGAACTCTGTACACCTTAAACTTTTGGTGTTGTTTCACTGGAATACGGGTTGGGAGTCCGGTTGTTGTTTGCTTCAAGATTCCATCAAGATTTTATCTTTTAATCAAGATTTTTGCATAGACTAACTTGGTTTGTGTAGGAATCATGAGTAACGAAGAGGTTCCACAAGTTCCAAGGGGTTTAACCTTAGAACAAGCGCAAAATCTTAGAAGAGATAGGCAAATCACCGAATTGGCAGCAAGGTTGGAGGAGGTATTGAAGAGACTTGATACTCGTGATGGATCTTCTTCAAAGAGGGGTGATTCTAACCCTAATTCTAGTTCAAGTGAGGAAGAACAACCAAGGAGAAACCCTAGGAGGTCACGAAAGAATTATTCATCAAGTGATGATTCACCTAGACCTAGGAGAAGGGATAGACCTAAAGATGATGATAGAAACCTTAGGTTAGACCTTCCCGAATTCAATGGAGTATGAATGAACCAGAGAAATATTTTGAATGGATTAGAAGGGCCGAAACACTCTTTGATTACAAGGAGTATGATGAGAGGAAGAAGTGTAAACTTGCGGAGTTGAAGCTCACTGGTTATGCTAGTCTTTGGTATGATAATTTGAAAAGGAAGAGGCATAAGGAAGGGCGTAACAAAATCACAACTTGGGAGCAACTCAAGAAGCACATGAAAAAGAGGTTCGTTCCTAGTGATTATATTCAAGATATCTATCTAAAGATGCAAACTTTTAAACAAAATTCTATGACTGTTGAGAATTATATTGTTGAATTTGAGAAGTTATGCATGCTATGTGGTTTAGAAGAGATTGTTGAACATAAGATTGCTAGATTTATTTCGGGATTGAATGATAATATTGCTGAAAAAGTTGAATTACAACAATATTGGTCTTTTGAGGATGTGTGTAAAGTGGCTATCAAAGTTGAAAAACAATTAAAAGGGAAGAAGGGCTCGTTCACTAAGTCCTATGTACAAGGGTTCTCGAAACCTTTTGAGAAATCTAGTGAGGAAAAATGTGGTTCTAGTTTGAATTACAAAGAATCTAAGCCTAAATTCGAAACTAACAAGAAATTTGTGGAAGGAAGGAAGTGCTTTAAGTGTGGTAGTGTTGGTCACATTGCAAGTGATTGTCCTTCAAAAAGGGTCATGACTGCACAAGAATGGGAGCAAGAAAAGACTTTGTGTGAGCAAGGTAGTGACGTTGAAAAGGATGAAGAAAACTTTGAAGAGGAGGAACACATGGAAGAAATTGAACCCGAGACTCATGGTCAAATTTTGGTCCTAAGAAGAACACTGCACTCAAAACCTATGTCTATTGAGGGCACTCAAAGGGAGAAAATCTTTCTAACAAGATGCAAGGTGAAAGATAGGTTGTGTGATATGATCATAGACACGGGAAGTTGCACCAATGTAGTGTCTACTACTTTGGTAGATAAATTAGAGTGGCCAATTACCGAGCATCCAAACCCTTACAAGCTTCATTGGCTCAATAATTCGAGTGATGTCAAGGTGAATAAACAAGCTTTAATATCCTTTTCAATTGGTAAATTTCATGATAAAGTTTTATGTGATGTTTGTCCTATGGATGCATGTCATATACTATTAGGCCGTCCTTGGCAATATGATAGATTTGTGAAATTTAATGGAAGGACTAATGTGTACTCCGTGGAGGTTGGAAACAAACATTTTAGTCTACATCCTTTATCTCATAAAGGACAGAGTAAGTGCTCAAATGTTAATCGTAGTTCAAGTTTGTTTCTAAGAGAAAAAAGTATTCGAGGAAGAAATCGATAGAGGACCCAAGACATGTTTTCTTGCTAAAGAAGGTGACAATTATGAAGATGGTGAGTGCCAAGAAGACTTGTTTACTGAAAGCGGTGATGAAGATTCTACATATACTATTGAAAACCTTTTTACTTGTTTTGATGAAGTAGATTTGAGGACAAATTCTTTCGAAGAAGAAGAGGATGATACGAGGACGAACTTGGAAGATTTGATAAATCAACATGAAGAAACATTAGCCCTCAATTTGGACTCAAATCACGCAATTCATGGTCACTTCATGGGTCATCAAAGTAAGGCTACGGTTTGCCTTGTAGCCTTCCTTGATTTAGCTTGATGTTGAAGTCTTCTTTACTTAGGGTTTTGCTTACAAGTTTTTACCTTTCACTTGAAAGGGTTTTTCTTGTTTTAAGCACTTAGGATTTCTAATTGCATTAGGAATTGTTTTAAGCATTTAGGATTTCTAATTGCATTAGGAATTGTTTTTAGTCTAGTAGGCGTCAATAATAGCTTGGAGTGCAAGCTTGAGTTAGGATAAAATAGGCAAGTTTTATCTTAAGAGTAGTTAGAGTTAAGTAGGATTAAATAACTAAATCAAAGTTATCCAAACTTGATCAAGTTATGCAATCCGTGGGTTTTGATAAGGAATCAGAATTCTAATTCAAGTGGGATTAGGATAGTTGATTGAGTCTATAAATATAGGGTTGTAATCTTGAAAAAGATACAAGTTTTAATCATACATTCATAATAATAATTCTTATTGCTTTTGTTTAAGTTGGATTACTTAAATTCTTGATTGGTGGATTCCAATTTGCTGTTTTGTTTGTTTTAGTTAAAACAATCATCTAGGTTGATTAATTAGGTGGATTCTTGATTAATTAATCTAAGTTTCTTTCTTAATTCTTGGTGAATTTTCTGTATAGAATTAGGTTAGATTCATATCTTTGTGAGGCTTAGTTTTCGGACTAAAAATCACATCAGAATCAAATTAAACAAAAATGCATTCGACAAAGCTAATTGAATCAAATGACCTCAAAAACATTCGAACAAAACTAATTGAATCAAATGAAAGTCAAACACATTCAAACAAAGCTTTTGAATCAAATGAAAGTCAAATGCATTCAACAAAGCTAATTGAATCAAATGAAATTCAAAAACATCTAAAAAAATCTAATTAAATCAAATGAAAGTCAAACTTATTCAAAAAAAACTATTGAATCAAATGAAAGTCAAATGCATTCTACAAAGATAATTGAATAAAATGAAAATCAAACACATTCAAACAAAGCTATTAATCTAATGAAAGTCAAACACATTCAAACAAAGCTATTTAAATCAAATGCAATTCAAATGCATTCTACAAAGCTAATTGAATCAAATGAAAGTCAAACACATTCAAACAAACCTAATTGAATCAAATGAAAGTCAAACACATTCAAACAGAGCTAATTGAATCAAATGAAGGTCAAATGCATTCTACAAAGCTAATTGAATCAAATGAAAGTCAAACACATTCAAACAACGCTAATTGAATCAAATGAAAGTCAAACACATTCAAAAAGAGCTTTTTGAATCAAATGAAGGTCAAATGCATTCTACAAAGCTAATTGAATTAAATGAAAGTCAAACACATTCAAACAAAGCTATTTGAATCAAATTAAACAAAAATGCATTCGACAAAGCTAATTGAATCAAATGAACGTCAAAAACATTCGAACAAAACTAATTGAATCAAATGAAAGTCAAACACATTCATACAAAGCTCTTTTGAACCAAAAGAAAGTCAAATGCATTCAACAAAGCTAATTGAATCAAATGAAATTCAAAACATCTAAAAAAATCAAATTAAATCAGATGAAAGTCAAACTTATTCAAAAAAACTATTGAATCAAATGAAAGTCAAATGCATTCTACAAAGATAATTGAATAAAATGAAAATCAAACACATTCAAACAAAGTTATTAATCAAATGAAAGTCAAACACATTCAAACAAAGCTATTTAAATCAAATGCAATTCAAATGCATTCGACAAAGCTAATTGAATCAAATGAAACTCAAACACATTCAAACAAACTTAATTGAATAAAATGAAAGTCAAACACATTCAAACAAACTTAATTGAATAAAATGAAAGTCAAACACATTCAAATAGAGCTAATTGAATCAAATGAAAGTCAAACACATTCAAAAAGAGCTTTTTGAATCAAATGAAGGTCAAATGCAATCTACAATGGTAATTGAATCAAATGAAAGTCTTACACATTCAAACAAAGCTAATTGAATGAAATGTAAGTCAAACACAATAACACAGAACTTTTTGAATCAAATGAAAGTCAAATGCATTCAACAAAGCTATTGAATCAAATGAAAGTCAAAATCCTCTAAAAAAACCTAATTAAATCAATGAAAGTCAAACACATTCAAACACAGCTATTTGAATCAAATGAAAGTCAAATGCATTCTACAAAGCTAATTGAATCAAATGAAAGTCAAACACATTCAAACAACGCTAATTGAATCAAATGAAAATCAAACACATTCAAAAAGAGCTTTTTGAATCAAATGAAGGTCAAATGCATTCTTAAAAGCTAATTGAATTAAATGAAAGTCAAACACATTCAAACAATGCTATTGAATCAAATGAAAGTCAAACACATTTAAAAAGAGCTTTTTGAATCAAATGAAGGTCAATGCATTCTTAAAAGCTAATTGAATTAAATGAAAGTCAAACACATTCAAATAAAGCTATTGAATCAAATTAACAAAATGCATTCGACAAAGCTAATTGAATCAAATGAACGTCAAAAAACATTCGAACAAACTAATTAATCAAATGAAAGTCAAACACATTCAAAAAGAGCTTTTTGAATCAAATGAGGTCAAATGCAATCTACAATGCTAATTGAATCAATGAAAGTCTTACACATTCAAACAAAGCTAATTAAATGAAATGTAAGTGAAACACAATAAAACAGAACTTTTTGAATCAAATGAAAGTCAAATGCATTCAACAAAGCTAATTGAATCAAATGAAAGTCAAAATCCTCTAAAAAAACCTAATTAAATCAAATGAAAGTCAAACACATTCAAACACAGCTATTTGAATCAAAATGAAAGTCAAATGCATTCTACAAAGCTAATTGAATCAAATGAAAGTCAAACACATTCAAACAATGCTAATTGAATCAAATGAAAGTCAAACACATTCAAAAGAGCTTTTTGAATCAAATGAAGGTCAAATGCATTCTACAAAGCTAATTGAATTAAATGAAAGTCAAACACATTCAAACAAAGCTTTTTGAATCAAATGAAAGTCAAATGCATTCAAGAAAGCTAATTGAATCAAATGAAATTCAAAAACATCTAAAAAAATCTAATTAAATCAAATGAAAGCCAAACTTATTCTTGAAAAACTATTGAATCAAATGAAAGTCAAATGCATTCTACAAAGATAAATTGAATAAAATGAAAATCAAACACATTCAAACAAGCTATTAAATCAAATGAAAGTCAAACACATTCAACAAAGCTATTTAAATCAAATGAAATTCAAATGCATTCTACAAAGCTAATTGAATCAAATGAAAGTCAAACACATTCAAACAAACCTAATTGAATCAAATGAAAGTCAAACACATTCAAAAGAGCTAATTGAATCAAATGAAAGTCAAACACATTCAAAAAGAGCTTTTTGAATCAAATGAAGGTCAAATGCAATCTACAATGCTCATTGAATCAAATGAAAGTCTTACACATTCAAACAAAGCTAATTGAATGAAATGTAAGTCAAACACAATAAAATAGAACTTTTTGAATCAAATGAAAGTCAAATGCATTCAACAAAGCTAATTGAATCAAATGAAATCAAATCCCTCTAAAAAAACCTAATTAAATCAAATGAAAGTCAAACACATTCAAACACAGCTATTTGAATCAAATGAAATCAAATGCATTCTACAAAGCTAATTGAATAAAATGAAAGTCAAACACATTCAAACAATGCTAATTGAATCAAATGAAAGTCAAACACATTCAAAAAGAGTTTTTTTGAATCAAATGAAGGTCAAATGCATTCTTAAAAGCTAATTGAATTAAATGAAAGTCAAACACATTCAAATAAAGCTATTTGAATCAAATTATACAAAAATGCATTCGACAAGCTAATTGAATCAAATGAACGTCAAAAACATTCGAACAAAACTAATTGAATCAAATGAAAGTCAAACACATTCAAACAAACGTAATTGAATCAAATGAAAGTCAAACACATTCAAATAGAGCTAATTCAATCAAATGAAAGTCAAACACATTCAAAAAGAGCTTTTTGAATCAAATGAAGGTCAAATGCAATCTACAATGCTAATTGAATCAAATGAAAGTCTTACACATTCAAACAAAGCTAATTGAATGAAATGTAAGTCAAACACAATAAAACAGAACTTTTTGAATCAAATGAAAGTCAAATGCATTCAACAAAGCTAATTGAATAAAATGAAAGTCAAAATCCTCTAAAAAAACCTAATTAAATCAAATGAAAGTCAAACACATTCAAACACAACTATTTGAATCAAATGAAAGTCAAATGCATTCTACAAAGCTAATTGAATCAAATGAAAGTCAAACACATTCAAACAATGCTAATTCAATCAAATGAAAGTCAAACACATTCAAAAAGAGCTTTTTGAATCAAATGAAGGTCAAACACATCTACACAGCTAATTGAATTAAATGAAAGTCAAACCATTCAAACAAAGCTATTTGAATCAAATAAACAAAAATGCATTCGACAAAGCTAATTGAATCAAATGAACCTCAAAACATTCGAACAAAACTAATTGAATCAAATGAAAGTCAAACACATTCAAACAAAGCTTTTTGAATCAAATGAAAGTCAAATGCATTCAACAAAGCTAATTGAATCAAATGAAATTCAAAAACATCTAAAAAAATCTAATTAAAATCAAATGAAGTCAAACTTATTCAAAAAAACTATTGAATCAAATGAAAGTCAAATGCATTCTACCAAAGATAATGAATAAAAATGAAAATCAAACACATTCAAACAAAGCTATAATCAAGGAAAGTCAAACACATTCAAACAAAGCTATTTAATCAAATGCAATTCAAATGCATTCTACAAAGCTAATTGAATCAAATGAAAGTCAAACACATTCAAACAAACCTAATGAATCAAATGAAAGTCAAACATTCAAACAGAGCTAATTGAATCAAATGAAGGTCAAATGCATTCTACAAAGCTAATTGAATCAAATGAAAGTCAACACATTCAAACAACGCTAATTGAATCAAATGAAAGTCAAACACATTCAAAAAGAGCTTTTTGAATCAAATGAAGGTCAAATGCATTCTACAAAGCTAATTGAATTAATGAAAGTCAAACACATTCAAACAAAAGCTATTTGAATCAAATTAAACAAAAATGCATTCGACAAAGCTAATTGAATCAAATGAACGTCAAAAACATTCGAACAAAACTAATTGAATCAAATGAAAGTCAAACACATTCATACAAAGCTCTTTTGAACCAAAAGAAAGTCAAATGCATTCAACAAAGCTAATTGAATCAAATGAAATTCAAAACATCTAAAAAAATCAAATTAAATCAGATGAAAGTCAAACTTATTCAAAAAAAACTATTGAATCAAATGAAAGTCAAATGCATTCTACAAAGATAATTGAATAAAATAAAATCAAACACATTCAAACAAAGCTATTAATCTAATGAAAGTCAAACACATTCAAACAAAACTATTTAAATCAAATGCAATTCAAATGCATTCTACAAAGCTAATTGAATCAAATGAAAGTCAAAACACATTCAAACAAACCTAATTGAATAAAATGAAAGTCAAACACATTCAAATAGAGCTAATTGATCAAATGAAAGTCAAAAACATTCAAAAAGAGCTTTTTGAATCAAATGAAGGTCAAATGCAATCTACAATACTAATTGAATCAAATGAAAGTCTTACACATTCAAACAAAGCTAATTGAATGAAATGTAAGTCAAACACAATAAAACAGAACTTTTTGAATCAAACGAAAGTCAAATGCATTCAACAAAGCTAATTGAATCAAATGAAAGTCAAAATCCTCTAAAAAACCTAATTAAATCAAATGAAAGTCAAACACATTCAAACCAGCTATTTGAATCAATGAAAGTCAAATGCATTCTACAAAGCTAATTGGATCAAATGAAAGTCAAACACATTCAAACAACGCTAATTGAATCAAATGAAAGTCAAACCACATTCAAAAAGAGCTTTTGAATCAAATGAAGGTCAAATGCATTCTACAAAGCTAATGAATTAAATGAAAGTCAAACACATTCAAACAAAGCTATTTGAATCAAATTAAACAAAAATGCATTCGACAAAGCTAATTGAATCAAATGAACGTCAAAAACATTCGAACAAAACTAATTGAATCAAATGAAAGTCAAACACATTCAAACAAAGCTTTTTGAACAAAAGAAAGTCAAATGCATTCAACAAAGCTAATTGAATCAAATGAAATTCAAAACATAAAAAAAAATCTAATTAAATCAGATGAAAGTCAAACTTATTCAAAAAAACTATTGAATCAAATGAAAGTCAAATGCATTCTACAAAGATAATTGAATAAAATAAAAATCAAACACATTCAAACAAAGCTATTAATCTAATGAAAGTCAAACACATTCAAACAAAGCTATTTAAATCAAATGCAATTCAAATGCATTCTACAAAGCTAATTGAATCAAATGAAAGTCAAACACATTCAAACAAACCTAATTGAATAAAATGAAAGTCAAACACATTCAAATAGAGCTAATTGAATCAAATGAAAGTCAAACACATTCAAAAAGAGCTTTTTGAATCAAATGAAGGTCAAATGCAATCTACAATGCTGATTGAATCAAATGAAAGTCTTACACATTCAAACAAAGCTAATTGAATGAAATGTAAGTCAAACACAATAAAACAGAACTTTTGAATCAAATGAAAGTCAATGCATTCAACAAAGCTAATTGAATCAATGAAAGTCAAAATCCTCTAAAAAAACTAATTAAATCAAATGAAAGTCAAACACATTCAAACACAGCTATTTGAATCAAATGAAAGTCAAATGCATTCTACAAAGCTAATTGAATCAAATGAAAGTCAAACACATTCAAACAACGCTGATTGAATCAAAAGAAAGTCAAACACATTCAAAAGAGCTTTTTGAATCAAAAGAAGGTCAAATGCATTCTACAAAGCTAATTGAATCAAATGAAAGTTAAACACATTCAAACAAAGCTATTTGAATCAAATTAAACAAAAATGCATTCGACAAAGCTAATTGAATCAAATGAACGTCAAAAACATTCGAACAAAACTAATTGAATCAAAATGAAAGTCAAACACATTCAAACAAAGCTTTTGAATCAAATGAAATTCAAATGCATTCAACAAAGCTAATTGAATCAAATGAAATTCAAAAACATCTAAAAAAAAATCTAATTAAATCAAATGAAAGTCAAACTTATTCAAAAAAACTATTGAATCAAATGAAAGTCAAATGCATTCTACAAAGATAATTGAATAAAATGAAAATCAAACACATTCGAACAAAGCTATTAATCTAATGAAAGTCAAACACATTCAAACAAAGCTATTTAAATCAAATGCAATTCAAATGCATTCTACAAAGCTAATTGAATCAAATGAAAGTCAACACACATTCAAACAACCTAATTGAATAAAATGAAAGTCAAACCACATTCAAATAGAGCTAATTGAATCAAATGAAAGTCAAACACATTCAAAAGAGCTTTTTGAATCAAATGAAGGTCAAATGCAATCTACAATGCTATTGAATCAAATGAAAGTCTTACACATTCAAACAAAGCTAATTGAATGAAATGTAAGTCAAACACAATAAAACAGAACTTTTGAATCAAATGAAAGTCAAATGCATTCAAACAAAGCTAATTGAATAAAATGAAAGTCAAAATCCTCTAAAAAAAACCTAATTAAATCAAATAAAAGTCAAACACATTCAACACAGCTATTTGAATCAAATGAAAGTCAAATGCATTCTACAAAGCTAATTGAATCAAATGAAAGTCAAACACATTCAAACACGCTAATTGAATCAAATGAAAGTCAAACACATTCAAAAAGAGCTTTTTGAATCAAATGAAGGTCAAATGCATTCGACAAAGCTAATTGAATTAAATGAAAGTCAAACACATTCAACAAAGCTATTTGAATCAATTAAACACAAAATGCATTCGACAAAGCTAATTGAATCAAATGAACGTCAAAAACATTCGAACAAAACTAATTGAATCAAATGAAAGTCAAACACATTCAAACAAAGCTTTTTGAATCAAATGAAAGTCAAATGCATTCAACAAAGCTAATTAAATCAAATGAAATTAAAAACATCTAAAAAAATCTAGTTAAATCAAATGAAAGTCAACTTATTCAAAAAACTATTGAATCAAATGAAAGTCAAATGCATTCTACAAAGATAATTGAATAAAATGAAAATCAAACACATTCAAACAAAGCTATTAATCAAATGAAAGTCAAACACATTCAAACAAAGCTATTTAATCAAATGCAATTCAAATGCATTCTACAAAGCTAATTGAATCAAATGAAAGTCAACACATTCAAACAAACCTAATGAATAAAATGAAAGTGAAACACATTCAAATAGAGCTAATTGAATCAA